>VDFB02246603.1:0-20027 GCA_007258455.2 Sequoia sempervirens
CCTTAGTATAAGCTTGATTCATAACTGCCGGAGTGGGATGAGATTTCACGAACATTGCTGTCAAGGGATCTAAGGCTACATAATAGTTTTCCCTAGCATCTGCAACAACGTATGGAGTACGTAGCCTTGTGAGAGCTTTCTGGAATCTGTTGTTGAACGCATGAGTAGGCTCCTTGTCCTGTCTTCTTACTTCTGTGAATTTGCGGAAAAGCTCTACGGGAGTAATGGGAATACCAAACTTTTCGACGAAGGCCTCCTTCATTTGTTCCCATGTCCTTATTGATCCAATTGGCAAATGGATGAACCAGTGGTGAGCTTCCTCTCCCAAAGAGTATGGAAATAGTCTGCAAGCCACGTCTGCATATGCAATCTGCCTATTGCATAGGTGATCTTCGAACATCTTGACATGGTCCTCAGCAGTACGGTTGACATCATGAACTTGAAACTTAGTGCAGAAATGCTCAGGATTCTTTGGCATGTCGTGGTAATTAGCAAACTCAAGCGGAGACGGATTAGTAACCAACCAGGTAGCACCATTTGGAGCTGGTTGACCTCTGGGTTGACCTCCTGGTTGACCTCCTGGTTGAGCCATTGCTTGAACTGGTTGTCGCCTTTGATAAACAATAACTTGGGCTGTTTGCTGTTGGGGTGTAGTAGCTTGGACTGGTTGCTGAATAAACACTGGTGTGTTAACTTGGACTGTTCTTGGTTGAGTAAATCTTGAAACACTTGGTGGAGTTCTGAACAAACTTGAAATCTCTTCTCCGCTTTCTTCACTTGATTGAACTTCCTCGTTTGAAAATACTTCTTCACTTGAATAGATTTCTTTCTTCTTCCTTGCTCGAGTAGGTAACTCTAACTCCACAAAGTCTTTGGATGCACTTGGCGTGGACCTCAAAATTCTTTTCAACTTATCAGGCGAGAATGAATTGATACGATCCAGGATGTAGCTGATTATCGGCGAGGTGTGGGAGCGGGAGCAAGTGGTTGTCTTTGATTCAACAAGTCTCTTTCAATTGAATCTCAATAGCCTTCTCTTCTTCTTGTAACACAAAGCTAGTTCGCTTATACTGAGTGTAGCTCTCCTTTGTCCTCCACGCGAGATTGTTCAGGCCTGAAAGGATGTCCTCTTGGTCGTCGTTGAATCCCAAATTAGGCTGCAACACTGGAAATATCTCTCTATGCGGTAACACCATCTTTACTCATGATAATTTCTTCTCCAATGAATTTATTTTTTAAATGAAACTCCCTTCTTTACTTGAATGTTGCTAACTGTAGGAATCCTTGGAGGGCCCTCCTTCTAGCGCCAGTTTCCTGTTGCGCGTTGGAGGAGGGTAAAAGAGTCTCTAAGATTGTCTCCTCAGATAATAAAATTTGATAGGATATGGAGTTCAACTGCTCAATTGTTTGCGTTCGGCCCTCCTTCTAGTGCCAGTTTCCTGTTGATGTGATTTTTATGACCGCACCAATCAGCAGAACAAAATAGTCCGAAGGCTACTCCGTTCTCTCTTGATCAAAGTGTTCCGTGCGCTAAGATTGCAAGAAAGTTCGCACGTTCAACTCCAAGGTTCCGAAATACTTGGAATACCCTCAGTTGGTTTGATGTGAATTGTTGTTTTCATGAGGGGACTTACACAATTGTTCAGGATTCTTGCAATTAACAGTAGATGGATGATTTGAAGGGATTTGTATAATGTGGATGATTTGGCAATAAGTATGTTTTCCTAACGCTAACCAGAAATGAACGGAAAGTAAATGAGTGTAAGGGTAAGAAGGTTCTATATCCTATCCTAAATGAAAGATGTGGGGAGCTTGATTTCAGCAGACTTCGACCGAATTTCACCTAGCCTCACGTCGGACAGCTTCAGCAAAATTGGTGCAATCTTCAAAGGGATAGCGAAAGATATTCAGATTACAATTTAGCATACATATACCATCAGGACGACGCATATAAGTATACAAATCACAATCGAAGTTAAACTCAAGATAATTTCCAGTCGACCACGCAAGGCGAACTTGTCGTCAACAAGCTGCTAGTGGTATGGAATGAAATGAAGCTACATCAATAAAACACCACACATCCAAAGTAAACTACTTGCATGAAATGAAAATTACGCTACTTTATGCTACTTGGATCCGAAAGAATGAAGAGACCTTGCTAGCTATCCATGACAAAGACGAATTCCACCATCAATGAAAAGATCTATTATCATGAAAGTTTTACACAACAATCTCCGCAAAAGTTTTCAAAGGAAAACTTTCCTTCTTCTCCACACTATGCTAAACTACCAAGCAAAATGTCTCTATACTCTAGCCTCTCTAGTCTGTTCTCCAATCTCTAGTCTAATGAATTACAAATGAGGGGGACTCCCCCTTTTATAGATAGCCCGGCCCAAAAGACGGCTAGGGTTACAATCAAAAGAATGGCTAAGATTAAGCCACCTCAGCCCTAACCCTAAAAATTGCCAGAATGGGGAGTGGTGCAATAAATGAGCAAAGATTCCCACTCACTCCCAAAATAGTAAAGGCAATTAATGCCCACAATCAGTCTTCTAGAAGATCCTCGTTCAGTAGTGCATTCCCATTCTCCTTCTCTCTGGCTGCAAATTCGATGAATCTGCCAAGCACAGCCTCAACCTCCTGAACCGAAATGGGTGGAATACAATCAAGCTGGAAGTCTAACACCGTGACTGAATGTTCATGCCTTGTACAAGATTTTCTCCAAGCAACTAAGGAATCCTGCGTGCTCTGGATCAAGGCGGAGAAAGTAGAAGTGTTCTCAAAATCATCTTGTACGAAGGTCTTCACCTCACGAAGAAAGGCGCGACCTACCCTCAAATTATCGACATTCACCTCATGCAGATTCAGCAGCCTAGCAAATATGGCCGCCGAGGTATTGGCGGACTCATCAGCTGATATTGGCCATAGCCAGGCCTCCTAGTTGAATCCGCCTGTGCTGCGTCGAAGAAACCACGTCCCGTGATTGCTGGATAATACCATCTAGAAGAGTCATACCGGTCATTCTCCTAAATGACCCCTCCATCAATCAGCAACCGCAAAGGAACATGCCTCAATGCCTCAAGACGCTGAATTACCTTGATCTGATAAACTGAAGCATCAGCCCAGGCTTGATCAACTGCCTCCATCCGTGCCAAAATACTAGAAGCCTGCTGAAAAGCAAGAGCGAGGTCTTCCATAAACTTTTTTGTCTCAGCACGAACTCCCGTGACCCACTTATCTGCCTCCCGTGCCATCTTCCCTAACTCCAACAAGCCACTGATTGACTCTCTAGGTATGTCAGCTGGAAGCTCTATCACTGGAATCTCCTGCCCACGAGGACGAGACAACTGCTGCATATATCCAATCAAAGCCTTATGTTCTCTTTTCAACTTCTTGTACTTTCCTTCTTTTTTAAATAGTCTGTCCTTGAGGGCGTGGTAGGAGTTATCACACTCCTCTACAATCTGTGCACCTGTGGGGCGTCCTAATTCCAAAGTTGTGACCACGTAGTTCTCTGGAACTGCTTCATCTCGGTCACAATCAACCTGTGGCACGGCCATGTGAAGGGTGCGAGAGCCATCCTCATCAGTTGATATCTTTGAAAACTTTCGTGCTCTCTTCTTCTGTGGAGGTGCGCTGATCCTGTTCAAAAACTCTTCCATTTCAATTGCTGGATCAATCTCTTCGCTGGGGCTTCTTCTCATTCTATCCTGAGCCAATCCAGTGCTGTATCTTGGCCATATCAAGCTGACTCTTGTTCTTGTGCCTCTACTTCTGAACTTGTTCGCCTCTACATCGATACGGGTAGAACAATAGATCCTCAAGTGGCTGAGTATCTTCTGAAACTATATCATCATCATCTTCCAAAGCCGTCTCTAACTCTTGCTGAAACTGAGGGTCAGTAGCAGTCCCCTCATCAGTCTGCTGATCAACTCTACTAGGTGCGTTGACACTCTGGCCAACTGACTCTCTCCGTGGAGGCTGATTATTTTCCTGTATTGCTTGCACCTGATTCAATGCGTTTCTTTGATCAACAAACAAGGAAACCTCCTGTATACTTGGAGGCGATATGCCGTAGGCGAATTGACTCAGCACAACTCTTTGAGGCTCGGTGAGCAGACTCTGGCGAGCTCTTTCCTTCTAGATTTTGGGCCTCGTGTGATTTGTTTCTTCCTGCTGGTGGTGGGTGTCCTGTGATCTCCCATCAAATTGTAAGTCAATGCAATCGACCTACTCTTCAACCTGCTCACACGCCTGTCAACCCATGCTCTAGTAAATGTCAAGACTGGAATGGAGAGTGTGTCCAAGTCAACAACCTCTGGTTCTAACCAATCCGGGAGTGGAAGTGGAGTATCTCTCACTGCATCATAATCTAGATGGACAACGTCCATGTCCTCATTTACCTGGTCTGGTACCGGAACAACTTCACACTCCCTGATCATGTTTATTGGCAACCGAGAGAACATTATTTTCCTGACTTCAGCCTCGTCCGATGCATCAGCCCAATAATCCTCAATATTTGCCTTGTGTTTAAATTCCTCTGATAGTACCCATTTGATGTTGTTATGCGGATCATAGTGGTACGTTAATGATATGAAAAGTGGTAAAGCTGAAGCACTCGGCTACTCTAGGTATGTAATGAAGGACACACTTCATCTGAATTGCCCATGACAATTGGGAAGTCAACACCTCCCTTCTTCTTTTTGTTAGAATTTTTATGAAGCCCAGGCAACAATTGCCTAGATATCTCAACATCAATATTCTATTGGTGGTGCCAAGCTGAGTCTATATGGATATGGCGAAATCCTTGCAGCCTTGTATGTAGAAACTTTGGATCAATTCTTGGGCTATGGAGATCTGTGATGCATCACGCTCTTGAAAAATCTCCTTCATTGCATGGTGGCGTCATTGTACGCTTGTAATAAATGGTACTTGCTAGAAATGCAGCTAGCGGACAAGCCTGCATTGAATTTCAAGCTGGTGAGAGCCACAACCAACAGGTTCTTTATATGAAATCCCTCTATACTTTGTCATACGAGCCAGTATGTAAATGATGTAGGAGCCCATATAGAATGTCTTCATTCTTCTCAAACTCAGGAGCTGCTCGTGCAAATTGTCACTGATCATTTCAGCCCAGTTGACGTACCCCTTTCCTTCCGGCACGAGGTTGATGTAATAGAACATCCATGGCTCAAAAATAAATGACTGTGGGCGGCCTCCAACTCGACTCAGCATCATGATAAGATCACAATACTCTTGCTTGAAGTCATCTGCAATGATTTTTTTCGGTAGCTTCGTATGAGAAGGCTTGGGGGTGCTCATCCAGTGAGTATTGATCGTCTCTGTACATCTCTCTCCAAATCACGAAGCATACATTAAACCATTTCGCTCCTTGATTTGTAAATCATGTTCTATGCCTTTGGGATTGAGAAGCCTGCATGTCCAATGGTTGAAGGGAGGTGAGGTTGGCGAGCACTTATCCATCTGGTGACATGATTGATCTGTGATCATTCTCATAGCAGTTGGCGCACTCCATCATCAGCTCCGAACACTGAATGGCTGGTGGGAAACCAGCAGCTGCATATAACCCACTGCGAATGATGTTGTGTGAAGTGTTCGAAGGTTGATGACCACCAAATCCCAGCATTCTTTTCCTGAAAGTCTCCAAGTTGACAGAGCCCAAATTTGTATCAGTCAGCTTGCCCAACTTCGAAGTGAACTTCGATTAGAAGCGCAAATGACTTGCCACCGGCTTCTTTATAACCCGCTTTCTTGGATGCACCATTGTTGTCATACCCGGTCATACCGGCCATCTGCAAAACAATAAACATCCATCAGCAATTTAAGTTCGAATAAATAAATAAAATACTATGCAGGGGTTGCCAGTCGACTTCAAGAACTTGAGAAGCTGCAATATCATTTCTCATTCGCAAACCTCAACTTCTTCTTCAAGAAATTTCGAACTTCAATCACTTAGAAAGTTTCAGCAAATTTAACACTTTCAGCAACTTCAATCAGCAATTGCAGATTTTAAACTCTTCACTCTTATAAATTCACACTTCTTCAATCAGCATTCAGCTTCAAACTTCAGATTTTAACTTCAGCAACCTTCCTCCTTTCAAATCGAATTTCTCCATTTGCACGGGCAACTTCAAACTCCTGCAACAAAATCGAGCTTCAGCAACAACTCAAGTAAATTCGCACCTTTTCAATCAGCAAATAACTTAGCAAGTGCGCACTTCCTTAGCTCCAGCAACTCACAAATTTCAGTCTTCAGCAAACTCTTCAGTCGTAGCAAAATTTCAAACTTCTCAAGCTTCAGTCTTCAGCAACTTCCTCAACACTGGACTAAGAGCAAATCGAATTCCCTTCAGCTGTGAAAAAGAAGTGAATAACCTTCAGCTCTAATAGGAAAATCGATTTCTAGAAGAGGCTAAGTATAGCCAGTGCATTAAATCTCCACTACTTCATTTGAATTTCCCTCCTCTGGCATTTCTGACACTTGTCTGAGAATCTCAATCTTCTTGAAGTTCAACTTTGATTGCCACATTTCAAATTCACTTTCGAAATTTATAATTTAAATTCATATTTTAATTCACCAGCCGGAGCTTTGTCACTTGAATTCGAATTTTACTTCTCTTCGGCTCCGGAAAATTTATTTGTGAAGAACTTGATCAAAATCATCTAGGCAATTCATTTCGAATTCATCGTTCAAAACATTTTCCTTTCAAAAACCATTTTATTCAAATTTGCCTTAGAAAATTTTAAATTCTCCGTTAGGAAAATTTCACAATTTGAGCACCGATTAAATTCTTTATGCTGAAGGCCTTGGCGAAGTGCGGAAGACATAGAAATCCATTTCTCATCACAAACATCCAGTACACAGAAGAAAATTTTCCTCAGAACGTGTCGAATTCATGGGTACACAATTAATGCTGTCTATTGGTGTGATAGGAAAAATGAAAGAACTGAAGCTCGTTTTCGGCTTCCCTAGCTGCCTGAAGTGAAGGACACACTTCGTCTGAATTACCCATGACAATCGGGAAATCAACTCCTTCCTTCTTCTTTCTCTTCTGAATTTTATCATAGGCAACCAGTTGCCTAGATATCTCTAGCATCAAAATTCTATTGGTTGGGTCCTTAGGCAGCCTAGATGGATATGAAGAAAAATCTTGTAGCTTGATTTAAGAAAACCTCGGAAACTGAATAAACTAGCACCCATACCTTTCAATTAACTCTTGAGCTTCCCTCAAGATCCTATGATGAGTCCGTTGTTGAAGTGATCTCGTTATGTGCATGGTAAAGGCGTCATTGACACGCTTGAAATGGGTGGTGCTTGTCAGGTGTAGCTGTGGACAAGCCTCATGGATTTTAAATTGATGAGAGCCACAACCAACTGGCTCCTTGTAAGATATTCCCCTATACTTAGTCATACGAGCCAGCATGTAAATAATGTAGGAGCCCATGTAGAATGTCTTTGTTCTTCTCAAACTCAAAAGTTGCTCATGTAAATTGTCACTGATCATCACAGTCCAGTTGATGTGCTCCTTTCCTTCCAGCAAGAGGTTGATGTAATAAAACATCCATGGCTTAAAAATAAATGCTTAAGGGAAGCCTCCAACTCTACTCAGCATCATGATCAAGTCACAATACTCCTGCTTCAAATCATTTGATATAATTTTCTTCGGCAACTTTGTATGAGAGGGCTTGGGCTTGTTCATCCAGCGAGTATTAATCACCTTTGCACATCTCTCGAATGTAGAAGCATACATTCGTTCAGCTCGCTCTCTTGTTTTGTAAATCCTCTCGTGTGCAAGAATTCCGAAAGCTTTGCCGATAGCTGCAGGAGTGAGGTTGGCGAATACTTGGCCATCTGGTGAGACGATTGACCTGTGATCAGCCTCATAGTAATTAGCACACTCCATCATCAGCTCTGAGCACTGAATAGCTGGTGGGAAACCAACAGTTGCATACAACCCACTTCGAACAATGTTGTGTGAAGTAATCGAAGGACGGTGACTGCCAACTCCTGTTATCCGATTTTTGAAAGCCTCCATGTTGAAAGAGCCCAAATTGGTATCAGCCATCTTGCTTAACTTCGAAGTGAACTTAGACTCCGGCAGGAAAGGCTTGCTCAGCTTCTTGATAACAGCCTGCCTGGATGCAACATTGCTATCTCTGCCAGTTGCTCTTACTTCAGCCATCCTGCAAAACAATAAACAGTCATCAACAAATAACTTAGAAAAATAAAATAACATGAAATATCATTGGGGCTGCCAGTCGACTTCAAGAATTTGAGAAGTTGCAACATCACATTTCATTTTCAAACCTCAGCTTCTCCTTTGATAATTTCGAACTTTCAGCACTTAGAAATTTTCAGCAAGTAAGCTTCAGCAACTTCGACTTCACTCTCAGCAACTTCAACAAGACTCAACAAATTTCTAAGTTGGCTGTAGCAACTTCACACTTGAGAAAATCGTCCAACTTTACTTCAGCAATTAGACTCTTTTAAATTCGCACTTCAGCAACACTCCTCTACTTCAAGTCGCACTTCTTCAATCAAACCTCAGCTTCAACAATCTTCTTCAACACTCAACTCAAATTTTCACTTGCATTGCAACTTCAATCTTAGAGCAAATTCAAATTTCTTCAGCTAGTGAAAAGAAATGAATAAACTTTAGCTCATATAAGCAAGTCGAATTCTAGGAGGCCAATTTTAGCCAGTTCATTAAGTCTCCACTACCTCATAGCAGGAATTCGAATTTCCCTCCTCTGGCAATTGCAACACTTGTCACTCGGCGTCTGGAATCTTGACCTTCTAGAACTTCAAAGAATTCAACTTGATTGGCGTACTTAGCATTTTTAATTCACTTCAAATTCACTGTTTGAGAATTTTAATTTAACAGTTGAAGCTTTGGCATTTAAATTTTTTATTCACCCCTGACTCTGGAAAACTCATCTCACAGAGAATTCGATCAAAATCATCTAGGCAATCCATTTCACATTCATCATCTGAAGCATTTTTCCCTTTGAAAACACATTTTATCCATTTTGCCTTAGAAAATTTAAATTTCCCTTAGAAAAATTCCATAATTCAAGTGTTGATCAAATTCTCCATCTTAAACGCCTTGGCGAAGTGTAGAGGACTCTAAAATCCACTCCTTGTCGAAAATCCTCAATACCCAGAAGAAAATTTCCTTCAGAACACATCGAATTTATGGGTATACAACGAAGGGGTTTATTTAATTTTTCTTGAACTTTGAACCTTAGAAAAATAATTTCTCATGAAATTTAATCCAGTTCTTCATCCCTGTGAGTTGCTTTGGCTTGAAAATTTCTAATCAATCCTGCAATGCTAGCATCCTCTGACTTCTTCACGCAAACTTATTCATGTCTTAACCAATTTCATCACTTCAAGTCTAGGCGTAATTTTCCTCTAGGGAGGTGGAATTTTGTGCCTTAGAAAAAATTAAAATCACTAGCATAGGCACATTTTGAATTTTTGCCTTAGAAAATTTTTCGTTCATCTTCAATCATTCTGCCTGTGAAGAAATTTTTTATCAACTCACTTAGATAAATTTAGTGTCTTGGGCGCATTCTACATTTCATGAGAGATATATTTAATTTCAACGCCACCCATATTTTATCATCACCACCTTCACCTTACATCTTGGCGCATTTAGCACATTGAGAGGGATATTTTATTCCAACGCCTTAGCATATTTCTTCACCTTATGGCTAACATGGGCACATTCTACATACTCAAGAGAGCTTTCACCACGACATGGTAATTTTTTTCATCAACTTCACCTTGTTCAACATTAACGCCTTGGCAATTACCCCTTTATTTTCACCTTCACTTAGGCGCATTCCATGCATGTAGGAGGATAGAGCTTTCAACGCCTCGACTCCTTTGACTTCCTTCTAAGCTTGGCGCATTTCATATGTCATGAAGGATGGGCGCATTTTGCTTGTAGTGGAGGATGAAACACCTTTGACTCTTTGACTTCCTTCTTAGGATATGGGCGCATTTTAGCATATGAGGAGGATGGGCGCATTTTAGCATATGAGGAGGATGAAGCTTAACACTTAGAAATTTTTAGCAACCTTTACCACCTTGCATGGGCATATTTGGCCTAGGGAGCAGGATGAAACTTCACGCCTTAGAAAATTTTACATGCTTGACTTCTATTACCTTGAGGGCGCATTTTGGGGGTCAAGGAGGACGAAAATTATGCCTTCGAAAAAATTTTCATTTCATGTTTGTGAAGAGGGCGCATTTCACCTAGGCAGGAGGATGAACTCTATCATTTAGAATTTTCATAGCCAGCACCTTGCAGAGGGCGCATTTGGCATAGGTAGGAGGATGAATCTTCAGACTTAGAAATTTTTTCATCTGCCAGCCAGCTGAGGATGAGGGCACATTTGAAGGGTGGTGAAGGATGAACTTCAACACTTAGCAACTTTTTCCATCTGCTTCTGCTTGTTTATCCATGCCTTGCTATTTATAGTAAGTCCCTCAATTTTCATACTTCTGAATCTTGGATTGATTTGAAATTTTGAACACAGGACCCTCATGACCTTGTCATCCTGTTCACACTGGCGTCCTGAGCTGACCTGCTATTTTTAGCCCATTTCTGAAGGTGGTTTACTATTTATAGTCACTGCCTGCTTCTGAGGTCTCCACAACTCCGTTTGACTTGAAATTCGAATGATGTGCTCCTCATCGGGTGACTTACCCGTTCACATTGACGCCTGCTGTTGATTTGCTATTTTTAGCCAGTTTTTGGAACTCCTTACTATAAATAGTAAGTGCTCTGATTGCCTTCAAATTTTACTGGTGGATAGCTTGAAAGATGCTGATCGTAGTGGGATACACCGGTTTTTGGAAATTCTGACTTTTTACCCCTCATTTTGGGTCGGTAAACCCTGGTGACATCAAATGACCTCGTTTGACCTCGTTTTGTTGCGCCACCGTACGTTTGTGGTTACGATTAATGCTTAGCGAGAGGACTGCCGAGAATGCACGCTAAAAATAGCAAGTCTCACGGCCCGATCTTGCTTTGCATGTCATATCAACTGTGTTGCTCTTGAAAGACCATAATAAGAGGGAAAAACACTCGACTATCGTTAAAGAAACCATGACATACAAACAAAATAATACTCGGAAGAAGCCACGAGAAAAGAGATCACGATCTTGGTTTGCATGTGTTATATATTGTTCACGAAAGGTCTCGAAAAAGCTGATAAGAATCTGTTGACATCGCGAAGAAAATCAACTTATACAAACCCTAAAATAGTCTTGAAGAATTTGAACCACGAAAAGTGTTATTTCCACTTTGCATGTTATATGTCGTTCGCGAGGTCTCGAAACCAGGAAAGAATCTCAATGCTGCGAAAATTTTGACATACAAACCCTAAAATCTGCTTTGGGCGCTAAAATAGTAAGTTATGCAATTACGGCTCAAACTGCCAGGGCAGGCAACCCGAGCAACTCACGAATCTGATGTGATTGTTGAAATTCGAAAGTCTTGAAGGAGCGCCCGGAATTAGTGCCACTAAAATAGTAAGTTACCCGGTGATGAAACAGGTGGAAACTTCTTTGAAGCTTACTACTTATTTTCTTTCTTGATTAGTCTTAGTTTTCAATTTATTCACTTCACTTGACCTCAAATTGACCTGAAAGTACAAACCCTAATTCTTAGACTTGGCCAAATTCACATTTAAGCTCACAAGCGGGCACATCCCTTGAAAGGGAGAAGGCAGTGAGGAAAAGAGAGAGAAAACCAAAGCCAAAGACGGGAATGGAGCAAAAATTAGGGGGTCCCCATTTTGAATGGGGCGATGTGTGAAAAGGTCACAACAGGTAGCTTAAAACATATAACTTGTTAATTGTGCCTTGCTCATGGACTCAAGGGTTTGTTTAGACTTGGGATGAGATGAGAAGGCTTGGAATGGCAAGATCATTATCTTATCTCTTTGAAAGATAATTGATACTGCATCGGTTTGCATGTGGGGCCCGGGGTTGTGAGAGACTACCAAGGTAACCCAAGATGGGTGCCGGGGCCTAGAAAGATTCCCCAGGGTAACCCATGCAACTTTGTGATGACACTCCTCGTATGACAATGGTTAATAGTTCAGTTGATGTACTTGATTCTTTTACTCTGGAAGCAATGTAACCTTCATGTTATGTATTGTACTTGTGTAGTTTAGTCTTGAGTTTGCCTGTGTCTAGAGGTAGTTGGTATTTGCCTAGGGAGCCCTTTTACTATCTCCTAGCATGGGGGGTGGGCCTTCAGGTACCAATTGGTTGGGTGGAACGTGCACTTTACATCGTTGGGTTTCCATTTTATGTTTGTGATGGTGGGATCTTCCAGATTGGAGAGCTCGCATGTACTAGTTGATATGTACTATCTCTTATGTTCTTTGTATCAGTTGGATACTTTGTATATGTATTACTCCTCGTTTGTATTCGAGGAGGAATCTTGTAACATTGTAATTGTAACTTTAATGTATGAACTTCCTCATTTTGGAAATGAGCTTTGTAATTGCTTTATGGAATGAATGCAATCTTTAAATGATTCTTAATGTACTTTGTATCTTATGAGATGAATTAAATACTCTGGATGTAATTTATTAAATGAGTAATAATTATATGCTATGGTTAGTTTACTTTTGTATAATGGGATTCGAATATAATGCGTTGTCGCGTATCTTAGAGTATGTATGTGTTAGTGTTGTTCACTTTACATGTTAATATTACATTTAAAAAAAAAAAATTGCTACACTTCTATTGTGTTTGTGTCATTCTCTAGGGTTATGTGGTGGGGCATTACAATAATATTATTCAAGATTTGAGAGTTTCCATGCTTTCTATTAAGCATATTGATAACCAACTTTGAGTCTCCTTCCACTATCAATCTCTTCCACCCCCTATCCAAAGTTTCTGTCACCTCCCTACTTAAAACTAAAGCTTCTTTTCCATTGTTTGTATATTTATCCAAATCCAAAGCCATATAATATGGTTGTCCTTTATCATATTGGAAGATGTGTTGATGTGATTTTTGTGACCTCACCAACCAGGTAGAACAAAGTTTCCAAATGGATCCCCTATTCTCTCTTGAACAAAGTATTCGACGTGCTAAGATTGCGAGTGAGATCACGCCTTCAACTCCAAGGTTCTTTAAATGCGAATAGGCTCAGTTTGGTTGATGTGTGTATGCTGTGTACTCACGAGGGGACTTACGTAGTTGTTCACGAGGTGTGTAGTGGCAACCAATGCGTGCTTTTGAAGGGGATTTATGCGCGAATGATTCAGCTTTATGATGCAAATTTCCTAAAACTAATCAAGATTATGCGGAATTGAATGGTTGCAGAGATTTCTAAAGTCTAACTTCTAATCTAAATGCAAATGGATATTATGCTCAACTTAAATGAACTTCGACAAACATTGTTTAGCCTCCTGTTGGACAGCGTCAACAAAGTAAGTGCAATCTTCAAAGGGTGAAAATGATGTTCAAATCACGATTCAATAGAGCAACTACCATCACAATGATGCATAACTACCTATGAACCTTGATCGAAGTTAAGAATAAAAAGTCCAGTCGACCACACAGGACGTGCTTACCGTCAGCAGGAACGTTAGTGGTATGGATAAAGGAAATTCACTTATATCAAGCATAAACATCCATGTCTAACTACAAGCATGAAAGTAAGTTCCTAATTGAAGTCAAAGGAATAAGAAACCTCACGAACTATTCGAAACAAAGTTGAAATTCACCATCAATGAAAAGCTTTATTAAGAATAATCTTTTGTGACAATCTCTTACAAAATTCTCTAAGGGAGAATTCCCCTTCTTCTTCAACAATGCAAATGAAAAACTACTCTAACTTAAAAGCTTCTACTCTCTATTCTGCTTCAACAATTGCTCTCTATTCTCTGATTCTATGACTACTAGAGTACAAATGAGGGGGACTCCCCCTTATATAGCTGGCCTGTTTGAATCGACGGTCCAGATCAAATTACAACGGAGGGCTCAGATTGAGCCACCTCAGCCCTAGACGAGTTTGCCCTAAAAACCGCCAGAAGGTGGAGGAGTGGCGTCATAAATGCTCCTAAAAATAGCAGATTCCTCCTTTGACCAGTATGAGCAATTAATGCCCACTATCCTTCTAGAAGATTCTCGTCCATGACCCGGATTCCTTTGCTCTTTTCTCTGACCGCGTACGCTATGAATCGTGCCAACACTGCGTCGACCTCTTCTTCAGAAATTGATGGAGTGAGATTAAGCTGATACTCCAAGATGGCCACCATCTGCTCATGTTTCTCGCAAGATTTTCCCCAAGTCTCCATAGGATCTTGCGTGCTCTGAATGATCGTTGAAAACGTGGAGATGTTTTCAAAATCCAGCTGGGAAAATGTTCTCATCTCAGAAAAGAATGGCTGCAATTTTGCCCTTAGTCCTTCTGCATCTACCTCCTCATTAGTAAGCCTTCTTGCAAATACCGACTCCAAAGTGTTGAGAATACTCTCACGAATATTCCTCATAGCCTTCCTGATCCTGGAGGACTCTATTGCTGCAGTGTCAAAGAAACTCTTCCCTGTGAACGCTGCTGAATGCCATCCACGGAAGTCATATCTGTCACCAGCCTGAATTACTCCCTCATTCACGAGAGTTTGCGTGGGAACACGCATCAAAACAGCAAGGCGTGGGATAGTATTGTCCTGGAAGATGTGGGTATCTCCCCAAGCCTGCTCAACATCATCCAAACGTGAAAGAATACCAGAAGCATTTTGGAATGCTGAGACGAGATCCGCCATGAACTTTTCTGCCTCAGCACGGACACCATTCACCCACTTATCTCCTTCTCGCACAGCCCTTTTCATTTCCTCCAAGCCGTTGATCGGCTCACGTGGCACCTCGGGTGGAAGCTCCGCTGCTGGATTACCTTGAGCAACCGGATGTGCGAGGTTTTGCACATATTCGACCAACGCCCTGTGCTCTTTCTTCAATCTCTTATATTTTCCTTCTTTCTTTACCAGCCTATCTTTTAATGCCTGAAACGAAGTTTCAGCTTCTTCCACCACCTGTGCTCCAGAAGGGCGTCCCAACTCAACAGTGGTGATTGTGTATTTCTCTGGCATCGCATCACTCAAATCGTGATCCTCCCTTGGGGCAGCGATATGAAGACTACGGGAACCTGCCTCGTTAGTTTCTATCCTTGTATATTTTCTCGCCCTCTTCCGCTTTGGTGACTTGCTTGTCCTATTCAAGAGTGCTTCCATTTCAATTGCTAGGCTGGCGTCATCATCTTGGTCCCTTCGGATTGCCTGTGTAAGCCAATTTCGTTGAATATCATAAACAATCAGAGGCTGCTCCTCAGTGGCTTCCACTTCTCGAACTTCTTCCCGAGCAGTATTTGTTGGAGGCTCAATTATCTCGACCTCTTGATCACTTCCCTCACGAGTCCCAGCATCCTCTTCTCCGAAGGAAAAGTCAAAGTGGGTTTCCGTGTCTGATTCTTCCCCTTCATCCCGCTTATTGGCAGCTTCAGGATCGTTCACACTTTGAGTATCAACTTCTCTCAGCATTGGCTGGTTAACTTCTCCATCCTCTAGCTCTTCATTCCCTTTTGCTCTCTGACTCGCAAATAAGGATACTTCACGTACACTGGAAGCGTGAGACACCAACTGAGTTGAGGACGTGTCGTCCGATCCCTGAGGTTCTGGCTGAACGGGCTCTGGCTGAACGGGCTCCCTTCTTTTTGGTTCCGGACCTCGTGTGAGCTGCTTCTTCCTTTTTGCTACCACTGGTGGCTTTCCATCACCCATGAGGTCATACGTGAGGGCGACTGACCTCCTTCTTAATCTGTTGACACGCTCATCCACCCATGCCCTAGTGAATGTCATGACTGGGATAGACAGAGTGTCTAGATCCACAATCTCTGGTTCGGCCCAATCTACTGGTGGCATCAGAGCGTTCTTTACCGTTTCATAATCTGGATGGGTGATTCTAGTATCCTCCTCAAGTTGATCTGGCACCTTAATCACCTCACACTCTCTGATTAGCTTCAGGGGGAGCCTTGAAAACATCCTTCTCCTGATTTCGCCCTCGCTTGCCGCATTTGCCCAAAAGTCCTCCAGGTGAGCCTTATGTTTAAATTCTTCTCCTTGCACCGTCCCAATCATTCCCTTAGGATCAAAACTCTGTCGGCCCGTGTGAAGAGTCAGCTTGTAAAACTTTAGCTCATCCTCGGCCTCCTTGGCTGCTTGCAAAGTCGGGCACTCCTCGAGTGAATTTCCCAACACAATGGGAAAATGAAGACCTCCCTTCTTCTTACGCCTTATAATCTTGTCGTAGGCCACCAACTGCCTAGACAACTCAAGTAGGATCATCCTGTTAGTGGGGTACCTAGGTAGTTTGTACACATAGGAATCGTACCCCGGCAGCCTTAAATAGGTAAATTTTGGGAACTGGACGAACCAACACCCATACTCCTCGATCAGCATCTGAGCCTCCTCGGATAACCTCTGCTGTAGCCTTTGCTGAAGTGTTCTCGTGATGTACATGGTGAAGGCATCATTCACTCTTCGAAAGTCATCAGTGTGAGTAAGATGCAACTGCCTGCACGACTGGTGAATCTTAAACTGATTGTAGCCGCAGCCAATCGGCTCCTGGTACGCCAATCCCCTGTACTTGGTCATTCGAGCCAACATATAGATGACGTATGAGCTCATATAAAATGTTTTTGTTCTTCTGAGGTTCCGGAACTGCTCATCGATGTTGTCACTTATCATCTTCGCCCAGTTCACCTGCTCGTCCCCTTCGAGCACCACACTGATGTAAAAGAACATCCATGGCTCGAAAATGAAAGACTGTGGGCTACCATTGACCCTGCTGAGCAACATAATGATGTCGCAATATTCCTGCTTCAGCTCCTCTGATATTATTTGTTTCGGTAGCCTGGCAGCCGGTGGCTTTGGCTTGCGCATCCATGTGGTGTTTATTCTCTTCATGCACTTCTCGAAGGTTGTGGCGTACATCTTATCCGCCTTGGCCTTGGACTTATACATCATGTTGTCCGTGGCAAGGATTCCAAACGCCTCGCCGATTGCATCTGGAGCGAGATTGGCCATGATCAAACCACCAGGAGAGGTGATAGTCCGATCCTCAGTATTATAGCAGTTGGCGCACTCGAGGATTAACTCAGGACAACGGACTGCCGGTTGGAAGCCTGCTGCGTTGTACAACCCACTCTTCACGATATTCTGTGATGCATCTGTTGGAAGGTTGCCGCCTTGCCCGTACATTCGGCGTGTGAAGGCCTCGAGGTTGAAGGACCCGAGGTTGGTGTCCGTCAGATTGCCATATTTTGAGATGATCTTTGACTCTGGGATGAAGGACTTCTTTAGGCCCTTGATAATCGCCTGCCTGGAGGCGTTCTCCTTAACAGCTTCATTGTTTGCAGCCTTAGCTCCAGCCTTGCTAGTTCCAACAGCGTCAGCCATCTGCAAAACAAAAGCGAATATTACTCCATCAACTTTTAAAAACGACAACCACGTGAGGCGGCTGGCAGTTGGAATTGGCTGCAAAAATAAATACACGTTAGTAGCGTTAGCAGTCAACTTTGACTTCTCAAGATTAAAACTTCAACCTCCAGCAACTCGTAGCCAGAATAAATAACTTAACTCCTCACGAGAAATTTACTCCATTAATCTCAAAAGCGTGTTAAGTATCAGCAATATTCAAAATCAGCAATTTCGGATTAAAATCAGCAAGCCATCGAATTATAAACTACCAAGTCAGAAATCAATTCTTCGACAGTTATACATCAGCAACTTCGAAGAAAATACATTCGAGAGTTTTTTTAAACGTGCAAGTTTAAAATCAGCAAGCTTCGACAAATTAAAATCAGCTTTTCGAAGTTATAAAACAGCAACTTCGAAAAGCAATCGAAAATCAGCACTTCGAAAATTATAAAACAGCAACTTCGAAGGCATTACAATTTAAATCCAATTCGATTCTAACACTCAGCAATTTCAAGCAACTTCGAAAAAAAAATCAAAGTTCAAGCAACAACAATCTCAGCATTTTAACTCTCAGCATAAATAAAGCATTTCAGCATTTCAACTTTTAACTTCAAAGCATATTCGACTTTCAGCAAAATAAAAAGCTTCAGCAGCTTTGAAGACATACCTCGATAACGTGAAGAAAAAGAAAATGCTAAACCCTTTTACTTCGAAGCACCTCGCAACTTGCAATCTCGAATCTCAGCAACTCCAACGATCGAACTTTCAGCAACTTCAATCTCAAACTTAAAAAAAATCGAACTCTCAGCAACTTCTCGAATTAAATCTCACAACTCAACTTGCCAGCATAAATTTCAACTTCGAATCTTGTGAGATGAGAATGAAAATCCTCGGAGTTTTATAGTAAAAGGCTGGCGCTAATTTTAGCAGATGCCTTTTATTCCCTTCATCATGACTGACGCATTTGCTAAATTTAAAAGGGAATATTCCCATCGTCTGGCAGTTATTATGACAATTTGCTATTCGAGGAGATTCTTTCCTTGATTTAAATTTAAAATTCCCTCCCGACTGCCAGTTACCTCCAGTGATTTCGAGAAAATCATTTTTACATCGATTTGAAGTTATCTCGATTAAAATTTTAAAATGGCATTTTTAATTAATTAAAATTTTAATTTAATCGCCATTTTAATTTATTATTTCAACGCATTTAAAAATTCGACATCGATTGTCAAAATTGGCTAGGCATTATTTTATTTTCCATCCATAATCGACTTCCGAAACAAATTCCCCTTGTTAAATCGTCCGAAATTTTAAAATCGCATGGGTCAAAATCGAAGGGGGAATTTAATATTAGACTTAGGAAAATAATTAAATTAATTAATTAAATTTAATTTCTCTGTCTCGCCAAGAGAAATTTTAATTTCTTCCTGAATGCCTTTCGATTTAATTGTGCTGAGAAAAATTTCAAGTGCCATTGAAGTCAAAATTTAAAATTTAAAATCTCCATCTTTTTAAACGCCTTTTAATTTTATTTGCTTTTTGAAAGAATTAAAACGCCCCTTTAATTTTTTACTATTCCTTTTTATCTTAAATCCCCACGTTTTTTATTTTACTTCCTTGGGCGCAATCTGGAGAGGGGACATTTAAATCCAACGCCTTTTTAATTTTATTAATTTTTCTATCCAAGCTAGGCGCATTTGGGGCATTTACTCTGGGCGCATATGAGTGTCTGGAGTATCAAATTTCCCATAACTTAGAAATTTTCAAGATTCAATCCTTTTCTTCATGGGCGCACTTAGATCATGGTACCTCCAGCTTTGATATGGGCGCATATAGCATACAGTGCTTTTGATTTCAGAGGAGTCTTAGTCAAATTTCGAGCCCATAAGCTTAAAGGCGCATTTCATACATGGTACTTTCAGTTTGCAAACTTTCAGCTTTCTCCCCTTTTGCAAGGCGCAAGATACCACATTTCTCACCTCCAACTCTTCTCAAGGCAAGGCGCATCCGACATGGTTAGTTTTCAGTTTTGGAAGTGAGGCGCAAATTACCTACTAAGCTTCAAGGCGCAAATAGCACATGGAGGTTCCAGCTTTGAGAGGGGCGCAAATGGCATGCCTAACTTCCGTTTTGACATTTAGACAATTTCACTCTTAATACCTTCACAGGCTCAAGCGCATATGTTAGGTCGTGCTTTTTATCTTGACTCTTTCAATCACCCTGTCTTGCCAGGCGCATTTGAGGCGCATTTTACATAGGCAACATCAAGTTTTGGCACTTCGAATTTTCTTTAATTTCCCCCTTTGAAGTGGGCGCATTTGGCAGGGTCTCCGTCAAGTTTGTGCCTTGGGCGCATTTGGCATGGCTAGCTTCCAATTTTCTACACTGGGCGCATATAGCTAGTGGAGGTTTCATTTCCAACGCTTAAACTCTTTAGCCACGTCCTTGCTCTCCAGGCGCATATCAATTCTGGAGCTTTCACTTTAATGACTTAGGC
>VDFB02246605.1:0-16120 GCA_007258455.2 Sequoia sempervirens
TAGATATCAGCCTTGAAAAGCTGAAGTCCGAGTCTGATTTGGATGCTTAAAACAAGTCTATGAAGAAACCCATGGAAGAAAGATCAAATGCTTGATGCAGTCAAAAAATCGTTGGAGCTACCAATGAGAAGAACAACTAGGGAGCACAATAGTCCAACCAAAGCATAAACAAAAGCATGTGAAGAGGAAACTTTCTCCACCAGATCGCTGAAGACAATGGAATAATGGAATTCCTCACGCCGCCAATTTTGCTAGGTCGGGGAGCTTATAAAGCAAGTCGCGTGGAAATAAAAAACCATTTGCATGCAAGAAAAGCTATTCTGGTTTGATACTTCTTGCCTCTCTGTTGATCAGAAATATAAACCTCAAAACATGTGCGTCTTGTGATGGAGGGAACTGCCAATGAAGGTCGCTGGAAATAAGCAGGTTGTGTGCAAATAAGATAGCACGATTTAGTTATGGTAGGTCGATGAAGGCCAGGTGGAGCAGTGGTCGATTTTTTGGGGCACTGAATATGACAAAAAATGGCATGGTTGGTGTGGAATAGCACCAAAAAACCAGGCCCAATCATAATTTTTTGCACGACGACGAAGAGATGGTCTTCTCTTCCAAAAGAAATATAGATTCCACAACTCCCTCTTTCACACAGCAGTACGGATTTGAATGATGATGTATCATAGAGTAGGGTACTGTTAAAAAATCGCAATCGGACCTTCTAGATGTAATGGTAGTATGCTTTTGGCTCTATGAAATTCGAATGATAGGGATATGTGTGAGATTCACCTTAATACAGGAAGGAACGTTCTCTCATGACTTTGATATCATGTTAGAGAATTCCAATATTAAAGAAGGAGATGAAACATTTTTCCTTTTCTACTTCAGGATAGTGAGCACGAGAACATGCCTCATACATGTCTTTATAATTTAAGAGAAACAAAAGTCTCCTTGGAAGGATATGAAGGAAACCTTGTATTATATTAAGATGTCATCTTCTTCCACATTTTTATCCATATATATATTCTTGCACAAAATAAACTATGATATCAATACATTTTTTTGTCCTTATTTATCTTGTAATAATGCCACTCAATAGACCTTCCTTTTTATGACATATGAGAAAGAATTGATTTTAATTAAGATATTAAATTATTCCCAAGAAAATATAGATGCTAAGTTTCTTAAACAATGAATTCCAAACCATGTAAGAGCGTGCTTTACCAACCTTATTCAAGAAATAGAAATCTATTATTCATTGCTAATTTTATGGATACTAATTTATATACCTTAATTTAGTCTAGTCTTTTTTCATCTACATAGATTGTTCACAAGGATGATGTCAGGAAATGTGTATCATAATTAAAACATAAAATAAAAAGGATGTAATTTTAATTGAGAACTTGTAAATCAAATCATTACAGGTCATTACAACACATACTGAAAACATAAAATATATTTGAATTATTCAAGATATATTTCACATTACATTGCATTGACTTATAAAGTCTTACATTTTCCATGAATAACCTCCTATAGGAAAGAACTTCCCAAAAATAACAACTTACCTAACTTATTTATTACTAAACATAATATATATATATATATATATACTATTGATGAAATATTCTAGTAGTTTTCAAACTATGAAATATAAAAACTCAAATTTGGGGCTAAAGAGTTTTCTTTGCCATTTTATTTTTTGGGTTGCTCAACATCACTTCCACGGATCTACTTAGTGCATATATCTCTTTGAGGTCTACATTACTTAGAAAAGCTCCTCAACAACCTCCATAATAAAAAAATTGTGACTTCTAGAATTTGGGCCTCCCACATTGAAATATAAAAAATATTCATGACACAATAAATAGTTGTAAGAGGGAGTTACACTTGAATAACTTATGATGCATGTTATACCACATCATAAGGCATATTTAAATGGATATAAGGGATCCAAAATAGAATACCCAAGTTGGTGAGTGGGTTATAATGAGATTATAATAAGTGGAAGGAATATACTTTTTCTAGCCCATGGACTCATCTTTCAATTTGGATGTTGAATTTCTAACTAGGGATTTAGACATGATATATTTTAAGTGCTTTTAGCTCATTGTTTTGTAATAATAATTTGATGGTTTTGTTCAATATTTATCTTATTTTAGGTGCTTGAGATGAATTTTTATAGTTGATTGTTATAATTACTCTAGATTTGCATGTTGGTGATACTCTTTTAAGAGCATATCCCTTAGAAATTGTATAATAACTTCTAATGCTAATAATACAATTGATTCATATTAAATGAAGTGTGAGTTTTTTCTCTTTAAAGGGTTTTCGCCACATACACTTATGTTGTGGTATAAGTTTGTCTATGTTTTATAGGTGTTCTCCTTTCTATAATTGTAAAGATCTAAATTTTTTACTTTTCTCTCCTCTATGATTAATTTTGAAATCATTTCCATGTACATTGCTTCCTTCCAAATGATTTATCTACTTTTGAGAGAGAGTTTTATAAAGATTGATATGTTTTCCTTGGAATTACACTTTTCCATGAGAAATATAATTCTTAGCTTAAAGATTCTCCAAGGGTATCCCTATTTTATCCAAGAGTCCCCATGATCCTTTCAAACTTCCCATAGAGGGTGATATGTTCTTGATATGTTTGCCACATATTGTCCTAGTTAGAGAAATATTTCTTCTCTAAGAATTGATGCATCATCAATTGATCCAATAATTATTACCCTTCTAATCCAATGTCTTAATTTTATGTCTTGCTTCAAAAGAACCAAGAATTCATTATTTGAATTATATGCTATAGAAATCAATATAAATATATAAAATAGTCACACAAACAACCAAAAAATATGAGGAAATCGCTTAGATACCATCATTTATCATTGATATGTCACTCAATCTTAAAGAAAGTATTGCATTAAAGGATGTAGATACATGAGTATGTATATTTAGGAATTTTACAATCTCCTTTCCATGCCTTCAATATTGTTCAAACATCATTTAATCAATGTATATGACTTTGTTTTAATCAAGACAAGTCATGGTCCCCCCCTTTGATAGAAGATCATATTGTTGCTTTTAAACACCACCCAATTCAAGGACACACATATAGAAAAAAATATGAAAAAACATGACATTGAGTTCAAGATCACCATTCCACAATTTAAGTTTCAAGAGCATGAATATGAAGATCAAGGTCATTTGTGCAATTTTGATCCTTGATGAAACATATTTCATTTAGCAATCTATTGAAGTCTCTTTACAATATGTGTCACAATTGAATATTCCTTACTACACATAGAGCCAAAAGCTTTTATCCCTCTTTATCAATTTTTATCATTTATTTTGATACTTATCTAAACTCAATTTATACATATAAATTAACTTCATCAATTACTTGATTGTTGTATTTGATTCACACAAATATTGTAATATTTTTCAATCTCTAATACTAACCATTAGATGACAATTATTTTTATTGGTTCCAATACCATGAACATTATTTTGTTTGGAATGATGACAATTAGATAATAGCCTAAAACCTTTATCCTCCTAAAAAATAGATTCATAATTATAACACTTGGTCCTTTTGTGTTAATTTGAATATATTAAGCATGTCTTTTGGGACTTCACTCATATCCTCACTTCTCTATCTCTTCTCTCAAGCCCACTCTTGGAAATCTTCCCTTGCGTTTTCCCGGAAGCCCCTTCTTGGCATTATTTTCCTTTGATGTTGGGATCTTAAATTAGGTATAAAAACAATTTATAACCTTTGACCTTTAACTTAGGTATAATGCCTTTTTTGACTTGATCTTGAATGCACATTTCTATATCATTTGAATTCCATACGCAATATGTACTTAAGGCCATTTCAAAAAAGCAAAAGACAAAAAGTCAAGGATAAAAATTTTGACACCTTATTAAAGTGTTCTCAAAAGTCATCTTTTCTGTTTTTTTGGTCTTGGAGGAATGGAAAGGAAGGAAAGTTAAAGCAAAAAAGAGCCCACACCAAGCAAAAAGTAAAGATAGATTCCTTGTGGGACCCGGTCAATTCCACATGTTGCAATTATTTTCCATTCACTCTAAGTACCTGCTTTCACATATGGAGTAAAGGATTCATAAATACTTATAAAAATATATTATTATTTTCTGGTCTTGAAGTTTTTGAAATATTTAGTGTAATAGTGATAAATGTATGTTGATATTTTTATTAAGGTTTATATTTATTTTGAGGTAATCTTTTGATAGATGGTACTATGTTGAATTTTGTTTATCTAATTCTTATACATGTATAATTTTATGTTTATTGATATATATTATTTTTATGTGCATATATTTTTATGCGAATTTTTTTTGTGTTATTTATGATGAACCAAACATTGATTCCTAGATAGTCTTTATCTATCATGATCTATTCCATCTATTAGATCTGAAGTTAAGTGTATAGTCATGGGATCATCCTTATGAATATAGAATCAAACGACCTAATTTTAAATTTGGTCAACTAACCCCCTTTGCTTTCCCACACAAATCCAATTCAACACACATTTTTCTGAGTCTATTTCACATGCTAGTATTTAAAGACATTTATTGCATTCATTTTAATCATCAAAAAATATGCATGTTGAAGAATTGGAGACCTCTCACATACATATACACTTGTCATTCTAGAAGAGTAAATCATTTACAACACATTTAGATTTGTTGTTTAAAAAGTAGCAAATCAACATTATAGGATTTTCCTATTGTCTTTGATCTTGTTACTATCAAAAAGTTAATTGAGGCAAAGTGCCTTGTGATCCAATCACACAACCTAGTAATTCATCAATTCTACTAATATAGAGACTAAAAAGTGATTAATTAGTCATCTATCAAATCACACAAAGCAAAAAATTTAGAAACATTAGAGGTTGATTCTTCTAACACAAGTCTAATTCATAGTTTGAATTGTACCAAATCAACAAATTTGGCCCAAAGCAAAAAAGAAAAAGAAAAATAATATTGTTGAGCATAGGTTGTCATTGATGTCAAATTGATGTCAATAGCTCATTGATATTGATAGTGGTTATCAAAGGGTGTCAACGTTGTCAGATGTGAAGGTTGTCAAAATGAAGAAGATTGTAGGAGTAGAAGTATTATCAATTGTCTCAAGGTTCTAAAAGCATGTTGTGTAGGTTGTCTAATCTATCATATCTTGTGTCGTGTTAGTAGTAGCATGATTTCCTTCTGATAGCTAATGAATTTATTATAGCATGTTGAGTATGCATTCAACATGAGTGTGGTGGTTTAGAAGGATATTTTTTAGGAAAAAAGATTAATTAATATGGGTGTCATTTCTTGAATAAAAAATGCAGTATTGCTTTGTAGTTTGGAAGTAGAGTGTTCCTACACTAGTTCTATCAATTTCTTGAGTTTTCGGTGGTATAGCTCAGTGTGCAAGAAGTTCTGAAGTATAGAAGGTTCATCAAACTATTCAAAGTTTGAGGCATGTGTGGTAATGACTACAAGTGTGCATAATTCAAATCAAGTGTGTGGAGTAAGGATACCTGAACTATTTAAGGTTCTCATGTTCTTTTGGCGGCAAGTTTGGACCGATGTATTACATGTTTCATGTAATTTGAATTTAGGTCCACCCTATGTTGTCTAGGTTGGTGTGGATCCCTAGTCGACATTGAAGAGTGTTAATGTAATTTCATGTATATATTTCAAATGTTTAGATGCATTGTATGAATGTGAAAGAGCTACAATGATTATAGTGAAAGTACTATAGTGGGATGTATAGTTATGTCATAAAGAAAAGAGTGAGTTCCAATATCATTGTGCCTATTGGTTAGAGTTAAATTTCAAATCCATCATTATTTTTGTTCTAGTGGGATTAGTGTTCTACCTATTATATTGTTCCAACAAGGATTGGTATCTCTGTTCTAGTGGGGATTGATGTCTCCTATAGGTTGGTGCTTACTAAATCATTTTGGGGATTGGTGTCTCCTATGGGTTGGTGCCTATTGAAACTTTTGGGGCTTGGTGTCTTCATTAGGTTGGTGCCTACATCTCATTGTAAAATTCAGTTATTATATTCCTGCTTGTGAGAGCTTCTCACCGTGGTTTTTCCCATATTATATTTCCACATAAAATCTAGTGTTATGTGTTATATTGTGGTGTGCTTTAATTGCTTTAATTACTAGCTTGTATGGTTCAATACTCTTTATGTTGAAAATCTATAAAATAATTGTGAAGGTTTTCAGAATTGTTGTATTTGTTTGGATTTACTAATTCACCCCCCTCTCAGTAGATTGTGTACCCTTCAAGTATTTTATTCAAGTTTATATATTTGATTATCACATCCATTTTTTGATCTCAAGGAACATAGATTTCAAAGTTGTATTTGTTTGGAATTCAATCTTTGATCATCAAGCTAACTAATTTTATCATTCTTATTTCCTTTCTAAAAATGATAAATACTTGTATCAATAAATTTTATGGCCTCAACTCTTCTCAAATGTTTTGTCTAGGTTAATTGATCTTATGTGCATACATTTCATTTTTCAACCTAAAGTAACTATAAAGGATCATTCATTTTCTATTTTTATTTTGGTGTTCACCCAATAAATCAAACACAACATATGATTTAATTAGTGTTTCCAAATCTATAATTATATGTAATTTTATCATTTTTAGATTGGATATGTCCTTTCATTCTTGTGCTTTAATTATTTACCTTTATTTATAGAGTTTGGTGATTGTTTGTTTTGCCTATCCCTTTTCCCACCCTATCTATCCTTATCTTGACCTAGGGTTTATATTTTCACATGCTTTCATATTTCCTTTCCTCTAATTTTCTAATTTAATTTTCAATTCCTATTCATCTTATTATTTATGCCAAGGGCTTCCTATGATATTCATTATTCATTGACAACAAGAACTTACCAAAACCCCAAAATGGCACATGATCTAATGATTGTGGTATTCTTAATGGTATTTTGTTTTAGATGAACTTAGCTGAGGATATATGCATAAAGATGGGGGCCAAAATAAATTGGATTGAAATAATCAATAATGTAGTTGCATTATGTGTTGGTAGTATTGATCCCAAGATTTTATCGTTGCCAAGCCTAAACACACCCAAATTTTTTCTCCCATAAAAGAAAAAAATGGGTCCATGATCCATTTATGCTATTTTCAACAAAGCACAATTGTGTTATTCTATGAGTATATTTTTAGTGATTTAGAGAAATTTCATTCAAAGAATCATTTTGTTGTAATGTGAAGAGATAATTTCATTTTTTTAGCAATTTTAGTTAAATTAAAATAATTTCTATTTTTATTAATATTGATTCTTTAATGTTTAAAAATTTGAACCCCTTAACACTTCCAAACCCTCATTGATCAGATAAAATGTGTGATGAAAATCTTGTTGAACACCATGAACAAAATAGTCATCCTTGAACTCCTCTTTCAATTCTTAGGCATCCTTGTTGATAACTAAGAATTTTTTTAAGCAAACTGAACATGGTAAAAAAGAGATTTAAACATACATAAATAAGATATTGGAACATTATTGGAGTCAATACATGGACAAATTATATTAATTTTTTTTACCAATATTATGCAAAAAAACTATCTTACAAATAATTGAAAGAAAAAATGATTACATGTGTGTTATTTATAATCCTTAAAACCAATTAAATTTTGCATGCAAGTTACAAAGATTTTTTATTGATTCCAACACCAAGGAACAAAGGATAACTTCTAGGATAGGTAGGGGATAGTTTTTTTTGTTGGAAATGAAGATGAAATTGTAGCTTAAAAAATTGTAACACTATTATACTATAGATTTAATCAAGTGTTTTTTGTCACAATTCTTTGTGTATGATTAATTTGTTTAAATCAATTTTACCAATTGTAGAAAGAGATAAAGATTGTAGAAGAATGATACAAGAAGATAGAAGTGACAACATATACGTGGAGAAACCCTTTTGGTAAAAAACTCCACCAGAATCAATAGTGCTTGTATTATTTAACCTTAGAACAAGATTACAATAATATTGTATCAATCCTTGATTGATATACTTCCTTTGCCTTCAACAATCCTTCTTCACAACTTGCAATAAACTCACATACACTTTTCGCAACACAATCTATCCATGCATTCCATGTGACCAAGCATGAATCCACACATCCCATGTCATGCTTCAAACCCTCACACATGCACAAGCTCAACCTACTAACTTGCAACAAACTCTCTTCAACTTACTGCAATTAAGATAATTATGAGCATTGTAAACTCCAAAGAGTTGATCAAAACAAGAGCATAAAGATCCTCTCAAAAATCTATGCCTAGATTGTGCAAGTAGAGTTCCACAATGTAAATAAAAGTCAAACCAAAGTCTCCTCAATTTAGGTGCCCCAAGCTGAACACTTAACTAATTGTCAGTCAAGAAAATATTTTACAAGCATCACCTCAAAGTTGGCACCCAAGAATGGGCCCACTTAACTAAGCCTTGTAAATATCTACTCATGAAAAAGGTGTTAACTCAAAGATTCCAACTTGGGTGCCCAAGGTGGGTCCAAGTCAATCTTAGTTAATTGGAACATATCTCTCCACCAATTCATGCAAACATTATGCATGATTGATCATCCCCACTTAACTGAATGTATCCACCTGTTATCTATCATGCAACTCAAGTCAACTAAATTCAACTAGCATTCAACTCAAACTAACTACATGCAACTGAAGATAATTAAACCATAACTAAACTGAACTGAACTTAATTGAATTGAACTAAACTAAACTAAAATAAACTAAATTGAATTAATACTAAATTGAACTAAACTGAACTAAATTGAATTGAACTCCACTCATGTAAATATCAATCCCTAACTTGTAGGATCTAAACATGCATTACTAAAGTGTTATCAATCCTCCAAATAGTTAACTTAAACAAGGCGGGTTCCACCTTCCATGTGGGTGCCCCATGTGCTCCTATTTTGTAGGATCTCTTCTTGGATGTCCCCACATGTTCCTATCATTTAAGAATAATCACAAATGTCAATTTACATGTTCATTTGATTCAAATTTAATCTCTTTCTAATCCTAGTGTTGGGGAACACTTTCCAAGGACTTAGGAGATACATGAAATATGTTTAGAATTGAATTAAATGGCATCCTATTCCCAACATTCTTCCACTTGACATTATACATTGTAATTATTCTAAACAAGGAATCATTATTATAAATCAAGTATAGGACTCAAAGACAATGGCCTTCCTACACCAAGAGAACTTATCTATAGCATTGATCAAAGTGTCAACTTTCTCAATCAATACCTTTCCCAAGTCTTTGTAACCAAACTATCACAGGTAGAACTTCATGTTATCAACATAACAACCCAAATTTACAAACAAGTCCCTATATATCCACCATCTTGCAAAATAATACTTTAAGGTAATAACACACATAAATGTACACAATAAAAAACCTCTGAAGTAACTCAATGTAGTAAAGTGTAACCAATTCAAGAGAGATGCCCCTCTCATATAGAACACATATACCTTCTAGAACTCCCACTGTATAGGTAATGTCAAATCTAGAAACAAGATCACAACATTAACAAATCCTCCTATAGCTCTTCACATATTGGATGTGGCTAAATCCTTTATTATAGTGTCAAAGAAGCATATAATAATATGCAAAATACATATCTCATAACATAAGAACCTTCAAGAAGAAGACAATATTCCCACAAAGAGAGGACCTACAAATCAAACCATGTTCTTATACCACACTAACATGTGCCAAATTGTGTAAAGTAATATCTCCTTCAACACTCCCAAACTGAAAGGATATCAACATCTAACCATTCAACTTATAATAAAACATGGAAAAACTTAGATGTAAACCTCTCATAGAAAGTATATCAAACTTAGCCAAACATTCCCACAACAAAAGGGAATATGCCCAAAGCCACTAACTATCTCCCATACCTCTCCAACCCAAATCCTCAAAACTAACTCAAGTTCAAGATTGCAAGGAGAACAATGGAAATACATAAAATCATGCATCTACTACTCAACAATCCCTCATAACTCAACTTTCAAGACTAATGCATAAGAGAAGACAAGATACATATAAATAATGCATCTAATAATCAAGTGGGAAACACCTCTTAGATCATTTTACCTGCCGAGTAGACCAAGAGTGGGATGAAATATTGTCCTGTGCATTACAACACCAAGAAATATAGGCTTTCAATAAAGACAACCTTCTCATTAGGTCTATGATGGACTCACATCCATTTCTAGGAGTAGGCTCATCGATCTTTACTATTGAAATTTTTTTATAACAAGTAACCATTCCAACACATATCTCTTAACATAAGAAATATCCAGCCTAACTCAAGTCTCTCTAGTATCCATGAGCACCCACCAATCAATCCATGCCAACTTCAAATGCAACCTACATAATCATGAAGTTCCAAGCAAATGATTAATACTCAAAACCAAAGAGAACTACATCCTCTCCAAAGGAAGAAAAATAACACCTTTACCAAAGACTCTAAGGGTCCTCCATGAAATAATATGTTAAAACCTCTTCAAATCACATCAAGATAACCATTTCCTACCAAATATGCCACTAAACTATGATACCGAGCTATACATGGTAACAAGATGAACATCAAACCATCACTGTCAAAAGCTCCCACTAAAACATGTAACTAAGTTATCCATGGAATCATGATATTCATCTCCTAAATGAAGATCATCCATGTCCTCAACACAATCAAAGAATTCATTGTAAATGACACAACTCCCAAAAGGTCAAGAAAACCATAATCTCTAAACCAAGAAGATAAAACACACTTCTTTTACAAATCTATAATAACACAATAGCAAAAGCTCCCACTACAACCAAAAAACCTTCAAACTTTTAAGAGAAAGGCATCGCAAACTCTACCCAACCATTAGCTTTGATACCAAATGTTGGAAATGAAGGTGAAATTTTAGCTTAAAAACTTGTTACACTATTATACTATAGATTTAATTAAGCATTCTTTGTCACAATTCTTTGTGTATGATTAATCTGTTTAGATCAATTTTACCAATTCTAGAAAGAAACAAAAGATTGTAGAAGAATGAGACAAGAATATAGAAGTGACATAACATATACATGGAGAAACCATTTCGGTTAAAAACTCCAGCAGAATCAATAATGCTTGTATTATTTAACCTTAGAACAAGATTACACTAATACTGTATCAATCCTTTATTGATATGCTTCCTTTACCTTCAACAATCCTTCTTCACAAGCTACAATAAACTCACATACACTTTCTACAGCACAATTTATCCATGCATTCCATGTGACCAAGCATGAATCGACACATCCCATGCCATGCTTAAAACCCTCACACATGCACAAGCTCAACCTGCTAACCTGCAACAAACTCTCTTAAAACTCTCTTCAACTTGCTGCAATTAATAGACAATTATGAGCATTGTAAACTCCAAAGAGTTGATCAAAACAAGAGCATAAAGCTCCTCTCAAAAATCTATGCCTAGATTGTGCAAGTGGAGTTCCACAATGTAAACAGAAGTCAAACCAAAGTCTCCTCAATTTAGGTGTCCCAAACTGAACACTTAATTGAACTTTGGTCAAGAAAATATCTTGCAAGCATCACCTCAAAGTTGGCACTCAAGAATGGTCCCACTTAACTAATCCTTGTAAATATCTTCTCATGCAAAAGGTGTTAACTCAAAGATGCCAACTTAGGCGGCCAAGGTGGGTCCAAGTCAATCTTAGTTAATTGAAACATATCTCTCCACCAATTCAAGCAAATATTATGCATGATTGATCATCCCCACTTAACTAAATGTATCCACCTATTATTTTTCATGCAAGTAAAGTCATTAGTCATGCAACTCAAGTCAATTGAATTCAACTAGCATTCAAATCAAACTAAGAACATGCAACCGAAGATAACTAAACCATAACTAAACTGAATTGAACTAATATTGAACTAAACTAAACTAAACTAAAATCTTCTTGGATGTCCCCACATGTTCCTATCATTTAGGAATAATGACAAATGTCAATTTACATGTAACTCATTTCATTCAAATTTAATCTCTTTCTAATCCTAGTGTTGGGGAACACTTTCCAAGGACTTAGGAGATACATGAAATATGTTTAGGATTGCAATTAAATGGCATCCTATTCCCAACATTTTTACCATCCCCAATGTAAAAACAATGAGATACCTCAATATTTCTTGAGGAAACTCTATTTTTAGTTTGTATTATAAGAAATTCAAAAAAAAAAATTATATTCACTATTTTCCTAGTAAAGGAAAATGATCTACATAGGATATATAAGGGGCATGTCATGCTTGAGGCTATCCAATGAGACTACTTTCTCACCCATCTATTTAGCATATCACAACCCCTTTCATTATGAATTATAGTGTCAAGGTGAAGAACCTACAAGCTATTAGTTCACTCACACAAACCTTGCTACACCATACCAAGCCTCTTTCCTAGGGTGATGATGGTGAGCCTTGGAGGTGTCAAGTATCACCACACATTTTTCATTCTTGTGTTTATGCATGTGATTATTAGTATGAGGATTTTAGATGAGGTAGAAAATAAATGATAAGCATGATCATGATGTTAGTAAACATGTCGAATAGGATGCTTCATTGTTTAAGAATTATGCAACATAGGGTGGAGTGCATCACACTTCTATATTGGATACTATATTCTTGACTGATAAGTTATAACATATGAAATTTACTATTGACTAACATGTAATTTTTAATATGGTTTCACATTTAATATATTTCCTATTAAAATTTATAATTATCTATATCAATCCATGAATGAAAACTAATATAAAAATGTATATGTAAATTATAAAATTTCAAGTTCAAAGCATGGATCATGCATCTATCAAAAATTTATCGCATGCTTATATGGGTGCATCAAGTCCAAAAGTACATAATTTATAATTATATAATTTTTTTCATATACCAATGTTAATCTTAAAATGACAATTTAATTTTGAGAAAGTGTATTTTGGACCTTTAATGTCAAGACACATTGCCAATACTACTTAGTTATCAAGTTTCACTAAGATAAGTTTAACTATTTTTTATCATTATATGTAAATAATTTTATGAACATTTTGGTTAAGTAATGTTGTTCCTCTTTTTAGTTGACTACGTCAACATATATTCCTCTTAATATTCAAGGATCAATGGAGATGGGTATTATTTTGAAAATATCATCTTTTATGCCTCTCACACAAGTATGAGCTAGTAATGTAAATGTCACTATGTATTTGTTATTTTATATCATAATTCATTTTTACTCTAATTTGTTTCTTCATCCTTGTTATAGGAGGAGGTGAAAACTCCACTTCATACACCCACCCCTCAAGTGGTTGAAGAGAAGAATAGGATGATTGAGAAGGATCATTAGTTTGTAATAAGCGAATTTTTACTTATGTAATTTTATATGTCATATTTCCTTTACTAATTAGCTACAATAATTTAGTCTTAAGCCTAGGATGTTTGATTCATAAAGGATAGTTGCAAATTATAGTATTGGTTCTCCATCTTACTAACAAAGAAAGAGTCATAAATTATTCAATTATACTCCATAGTTTTTGTGTTTAGCTATTGTGTTGTATGCCTTCATGGCATGGAGTAAATTTGTATTTTTTAATGCATATCAATTTACACCTATACGAATTTATATATATGCATTTATATTTTATTGATGTTGTGAGATAAGAGGGATTCATTGCACACATGTCTCTTCGTTCTTAAGAGATCACCAAAGAATGAACTTCCCTAATCCACCTCAACATAAATAGGATGAAGAAATGGTAAAGAAAATGTACTTAAGTTATATTTTAGAGAAGACTACTTTAGATCCTGAGAGAGTGAACCTTTGGATTTTTTCCTCTGACAAATAAGCTCTCGACCAAAAGATGATAATGCAGATTTAGGATGCCAATGTGGCACGCTATCGTCTAAATAATGTGTTGGAACCCTAAGCAACAGAAAGCTTAGGCGCTCAAGTGGGCAAAATAAAGCTTCAGCTCCTGGCTTAGATCTAAGGTTGTCTTGGATAGAGTAATCAAATGGGAAGCAGAAACTTAGAATAAAGCACAAGAACTTGGAGAAAACTTACCTTCAATCGATGTTTGGGTCTTCACTCCAAGCTCCGGTTTGCAACCTACACATAGAAGAGTGAGGGGAAAAGGTTGGGGCTGTATAGGGGTTTTCCTCAATCAAACCCCCATTTTGGTGTTCCCACCTCCAAGAATAGCCAATTTGGAAAGGAGTGTAAATGAAATAGACAAAGCATTTGGTGAAAGCAAAACCCACTTCAGGAGTAGAACTTGCATCACTAAGTAGTAATGAAAAAGTAAATAGAAAGGAGTAAGAGATAGAGAGTTGCCCATGGGCCTAGACCCTCTCTGGAGCACACAAATTCCTTGCTTGAGATTTCTAACTACTATAAGGACCTCAGTAAGGCATGGTTTTGCTTGTGAGAGTGTTGCTATCAAGAATGAAGAGAACTCAAGAGTGAAAAGTGTGTAGAAATCTTGATTGAATGACTTGAACCCCAAAATGAGGGAAAATGAAGGGTTTTAATGCATGCAAGGGTAGAAAAGAGTTGTTAAATATGAAATCTATTTTCTAGGACATGTGTCAAGAGAGTCAAGATTCCATATTTCTCATTTCAAACTCAGAAAATGGCCAGGACACTAGTGTGTCGCGCAGACATCCACGCGCTACGTAGGTGTCCAAGGCCTATATTTTTGAGAAACGTGTCATTAGGCTTTTGTTGCTTCGCCATCAGTCCACATGGGGTCATAATTGCGAAGTTCTGACTCATGCAATTTTTTTCATTAATGCTCTAGGGTGTCATAAATGCTAGGTAAAAGTGAAAAAATGTGGAATTGTCGCTAGGTGCAATTTTGCAACATTACAGATGCATATCATTGTATATCAATATGGAATTGTAGGCCTTATGAAACTATATGGAATTTTTATGACATTATGTATGCCTTCATGACCTTATTAATATTAATATATATAAATATTTTACATAAATGGTTTAAGTTGTTTTACTGGCTTGAATAATAAGGCTTAAGTTTACTTATTATTAAGAGTGATCATAAATGTTTTAAATGGTTTTAATTCTCACTTCAAACTTCAGATAATTTTTTTTGTTAATATTGATCAAAATATGATTCCTTACTAGCACTTAAAAATTTAAGTATTTATCTCTTATGTATATGTAATAATTTTATTTTATAGATCTATAGACTAGTAAGGGAAATCAAATTCTCATCCTTTATTCTTCCAAAGCTATATACATTGATATTGGATAATATATGATCAACCTCTATTATTGATAGAATTTGAGTCAATGTGACTCACTCTGATTGGTTTCTATATATCTATGGATATTTTGATGGATCTAGTTTGTGATCTCTTGTAGTTATGAAGTTGTTGATATTTTAGTAAGGCACAAAATGATTTTTTTTGCATGGCATTCATTAAAGAAATTCTATTAATTGATAGATAAAATAAATGATCACTCTACCATCTATAGATATAATGAATCCATTAATTAAGGAATGACCATGAATACATTAAATGATATGATCAAATACTTTTAAGAAAGGAAATTGGTATGATTTGGTGAACTTCTATAGATCAATATATTAGTTTGCTAAGTAAATTTTCATCCATAGATCTTATGAATATATTTATATCTAAGGTAAGATATATTGTGAGTCTTTATTATGAGTAGTATTTAATAGGTCAGGTGATGTGGTTAATGGAATTTATGAATTATATTTTCCATAATATAATTGATTTATGTGAATAAAAATATGGCCTTGTGGGAACTTCGTAGAAATTATATCCATAAAAGTGAATAAAATGCTACCAAGTGGTGGCTAATGATGGAGCTAGCTAATTGGACCCATTATGATGTTCCATCAAAATAATTTATATATTATCTAAAGGGTCATACTAACTCCATATGGAAATTTCTAATAATATCAATAGGTTTTCCACTACAACTTTAGGATGTG
>VDFB02246606.1:0-22257 GCA_007258455.2 Sequoia sempervirens
AATCCATACTAAACTTAATTTTTTCATAAAAATATATCAAAAACCCTATTTTGAAAAAAATCAATTAAAATTACACAAATCTAATTGAAAATTTGATTAGAGCAAAGAAAAATCAATAATCTAACCTTTTGAAGATGGATTTGCACCAAATCAGATATCTGATTTGCGAAATAAACTTTTGACTATGCGCCCACCGTGGTTAACCAGTTGTGTGAAATGAGAATGAGTTTTAATCGGGCCGATATTGAATATATATATGTTGTCACAAATCGGATATCCGATTTGGATCGGATATCCGATTTGGAAATCTAGGTTTGGGTTTTGCTTCGGTAGTGTGTACTATACCCAAGCCACATAAAGTCAACTTGGCATTTTCGCATTTTTGAATCGATGAAACACGTTATTTTTTCTCCATTGCCACTTTTTGGCATACCATGATCCTGCACATGCCCCTTTAGGAAATAAAAAGAAAACACAAATAGAACTAAAGTCTAACTTCTTACTATAAAAATTCCAACACCCCATTTATCTTTATATCTAGGCATGGGAATTTGCACTATTAGTCCTCATAATTTCCAACACTAGATATGGTCTTCACACCTAGGCATGGGATTTTATTTTTGTTTATTTGAAATTTGCAAAAAACACAAAAATATAACTAACAATAGCAACACTCCTATCTCCAGTTACTTGGAAAATTTATTAGTGAACATAGACACTACTTCGTTCATTTTTTTTATGGTTGTCCCTTTGTGAAATTTGATTTTAACCTTTTGATCAAATGTCATATTCTCTATTTTCTACTATATTTTTGTGAAGGCTTCCAGTTCTTCCTCAAGAAACTGGAGTTTGACCTTCTTATTAACCATCTTATCAATGCCTTCTTGTGTAACCTACCCTTGCATTTGGCTTTGTAATTATTCAACCATTTTATTGGGATCTCTGACCACCACAGGATTATCCTAGAATGTGCAACCCAATTCTTCTACTACCTAGCAAATACTATTCATTGCTTGCTCATCCTATCTTTTGTTGATGTTCAACTTGTTTTTACACTTATTCAAAATTCTAACCTAGAACTTTGATGCTCTTACCCATATTGGGAGTTGATCTTGCTCTCCTATTACTGTAGCCTATAGTAGTTCCTCTATTTTTGTTTCACTTATCTGATGAAGAATCGGGATGTAATCCTCCCAAACCAATAACTCTTCATTGATTCCCAGCTTAAGTTGTTCGGCAACAATGTCTTTATCACTAAGGAGTGATAAGACTTTATTAATTTTTTCAAAACTTGATTTGCCAATTCCAAAAAATATTCTTTCCACTATTGAGCCATGAGGATCCAACCATCAGGGTCAGGATGCCTAACTTGTCCTTTCCATGAAACATGTAATGCATACTCCAGATTCGCAACATCAACTAGTCCAATAAGATTACTTATGCACGTCATGAGTTATTCCACTTGGGATTTCAACTCTTCCTTCGTGTTCTTTTCTTTCTGCATTCTCTTCAAAATTTCAAAGATGGATATCTAGAGAGATTGGTGTGTTCTCCCTCTCTTGTTTTTATATCCAAATCAACCTACCTAATCTGATACTCATCCACAATCATTTCTGATTCCAATTTATCCACCAAAGGGACAACTATTTTTTTGTCCTATTACCTTGTTCATCAATAAAAATGGTGGATATTCTTTGTGCTTTCTTCCTTCTTCAACCCAAAGATTAGAAGACCTCTGATAATACACTTAAACTCTACTCTAGGCTCTCCACATAGGTCTGATGTCTCTTCTGAATTATATGGTTTAACCATATGGGTATAGTTGTGGATGCTTCTCTTGGAGGAGAAGTGTTGACCTTTGTGTTGTGAGAACCCTCAAAATCATCTTCAGGTTCTTTTGTTTAGACCTTTGAGGAACTTCTTCTTCTTCTCCTTGGACCCTTTCTTCATTTACTTCTTTTATTTGGTCCACTTCCTCCTCATGAAGGTGTTCTTGTACATTTTCTTGATTTTTTCTTCTTCAACATTCTTTTCAACATTAATTTCTTTAGCATTGATTTCCTCGATGTGTACTTCCACACGAATTTTTTTAGTATGCACCTCCTTTGTGTGCATCTCTACATGTGTACCATCAGTGCAAACCTCCTCTATGTGAGTTTCCTCTTATGCATTTTCTTCTCTAGGAGTTTCTTTCTCTATCTCTCCCTCCTCCAATGTTGTGTCAACTAGAATTTCTTCCTCACGAGGTGGTTCATCTGTTGGAGGGGGAGGATTAGAGGATGGTTCTTGAGAAGGTGGAGTATGAATTCTATGCTTTGGTTATGGAGGTGGTGAAGGAAATGGTGATTCATGAGGTGGAGTGGAAGAATATGTTTGCTCAGCTTGCCTCTGAGCAGACCTTTCCTCGATTGCTTCCCTACTCTTTTTTTGAACTAGTTTGCTTCCATCCTCAGCCTCTTCTTCACTTGAGGCCACATTTATTGATTCTCTTTCTTTTCTTTTCTTTCTTGCTTCCTTAGCAGGTTCTCCTTTCTTTTTTCCCTGTGTTGGAGTAGTAGTAGCAAATGATTTTTCTTTTGCAGCAAATGAGGTTTCTTCTCTTGTAGCTACAGCTGATGAAATTTCCCCTTTATTTTTATTCTCAGCCCCCTTTGTAGGTGTCGGCAGTTTTATCATGTGGAAAGATCCCTTTAACCATCAGAAGGAGTGAGTTACAACATCTTATGTTTTGACTTTAATATCATCAATCTCCTTGACTGAGAAATTTACATTAAAAATGGGTTGATTATACACTTTATGGCCCTGATAGGTAGGTTCAAGGATCTTTCCATCATCCTTCTACTCCTTAGAGACACGGGACTCTATACAATGTTTCATCAAATGTGCAATCAACCTACAGTAATCCTTCATTCTAACCCCAAATTCTTCCTCATATTTGGCCCAATGATCTTCAATTTTTGGATCAAGGATGATGTAGAAACCCATCACCTTACTTATCTTTCCAATAGGATCAAACCTTCCCCTAGCATCATTGTATGGTGCTAGATTGTACCTAGCCATTTCAACATCAACACCTTTTTAATTTTGCATGTTGGCACAAGAGTGCACTCCTATTTTGATGGGGATAGTGTATCCTTTGTTTGTGTTACCCTACAATGAGATGGTGTACTTCATTTATTTTTCTGCACACCTCCAACAAAATTATTTTATCTGAAGGGTACCTTGGGAGTTTATAAGGCATCTTGTGGAAGCTTTCCACCCTAATATACGAAAAATTATTGTATTGGAATACCAGTTCTCAATCCCTTTTATTAATTTTGTTGCTTCATTAAAAATCCTCCTTGATAAGTCTCCCTTCAGTCCTCTAATCACTGAATAAACAAAATCATCATTAACAACACAAAATTTCTTATAGCTTGCCTCCAACTCTAGCTGGGGATAGTGTTGATGGATAGTCACTTCTCCAAGTTCAACAAAACCAACCTTGGTAAGCCTTGGGAATAAATCTTCTCAAGACAATAGATAAACCAGATATTAATGTCATTTTCTTCATAATAATATAAAGTATTCTCCCTAGGAAAAGTCATACTCATCATTGTAAATGGAGAATCTAGATTTTTCTTTTCTTTCCAGATATGTGGAGCTAGGAAACTTGACATAAAAATTTGAATAAGTTATCTATATTATTTCAAAAATATGTATGAATAGAATCTGTAGCAAATTGAATGTAATTTCTAAACTACTAGGTTTATTTAAAAAAATAAAAAATCTATTTTATGAAAATTTCTGTAACTCTAATAAAGTAGTAATTTAAATTTGTGAAAAAAATAAGAAGTAGGTGTCTCATTCACCACCCTAAATCCACAATAAAATATCATATTTTTATAATATTTCTTAGATATAAGTAGAGGACTTTGCTGTCTCAAGGTGATGCATATTTATTTGTAATTTTTCCATGCAAATAATTAATTATGATTTTTATTACAACTTTAAAAAAAATATAAAAATCTGTATGTCTAACTGCCTTAACTTCTGGCCAAAACTTCATGGAAATTCATTTTTATTTTTAATCCTATAGGTATGTAATATAGAATGTGATACATGTTTGAGGATCCAAAATGTGGATACCGCTTGTTATAGATGTTTTTCTAATCAAATTTTAATAACTGACTTTAGCCAAGTAATTCAAATAGAAATGAATACAATTATTTATTAAATTCAAAGTAAAGAATAATTCTATATTGATGGAAAGATTATAATTCCTTTAAAACTCCTTTTCTTACTCTCTATCAATTTTGGGTAAAAATAATGTCATCAGCCACATACCCATCATATTGCCACTTTTTTGCCCATCATGATCCTGCACATACCTTTCCCTTTCTTAGAAGAATTTGGTCCTTCATTGATAGATTGTTCCTCATCTTCTATTTTAACATGTAATTGAGCTTTCCTTTCTAAACTTCCTTCACTTCTTAAAGAATAGCTTGGTGGTACATAACTGAGATAGGGAGAAACATGAAATCTACTTGTTTGACTTTGAGAAATAATTTGAATAGTATGGGAGACAATGTAAATAAGGTTGTTGATAAAATTGATTTTGTAGATTATAAATTAGAAGATTTAGAAGCTAGTCTGTAGTGGCTTGAAAATGAAGAAAAAATAAAAAGAGAAATTATACTTCTTGAAGGAGGATTTTCTAAATCTAAAATAAAAATTTTGAGTACAAAAAAGAATATTGAACCTCCTACTACTATGATGATGATTCCAGTTACTTCATGGTATCTAGATATTGATAATCTAGATAATTTAGTAGAAATTGTAAATATAGTAAGAGCCTGGACCAATACATTTATGACAATAGGATAGATGAAAAGAATGACACAACACTGAACAGTAGCATTTTCTATACAATATCTGTGGGGAATAACATCTCATTGGTGGCAAGCCAAATCTAGTGAGAAAAATGATGAACTTGTCTACAATCATGTAGATTCAATGGATAGATTTATAGAAATTTTAGTAGATGAATTTTTTCCAAAGGAAGATACATACAAGGAATCCAATCTAAAAGAACTCATCAATATCAAATGTTGCTCTCTTGATGATTTCAAAGAATATGCTAAACATTTCAAGCAACTAGCATATAAAGCAGGATTTGTTGATGATTTATTTGACAAAATTAAATATCTTACAGGACTTCCTTATGGTATCCATGATAAGGTTATTGAGTATTTAAAATCTTATAACATGAAACTAGAAAACCAATCTATCCCAGATCTTATCCAATATGCTAGAAAATAAATATTAAAGCTCATCAATGAGTAAAAATATGCTGCTAAATTTACCAAGAAGCAAGCTAAGAGGTTAGCACCCTAGTATGATGAAACAAAGACATATGGTTGTAATGATTTTGGCTCTACTCATAGAAAATCACATAAGCCAAAAGCCCACAAATTGAAGTTTAAAAGGAACTCTTTCAATAAACGCCATTCTTATGCTCCTCAACATACCTATTTAAGGAAAAGCAAAAATGCATGCCCGCAATCTAAAACAATTATTTGTTACATATGTAATAAACCAGGTCATATAGCTTCTGATTGCTCTTGTAAAAATAAAGTTGTTAAAGCTGTATATACTACAAATGTAACAGTGTGGTGGGATGTAGTCAAAGAAGATGAAGACATGTATATGCAAGACTAAATATTTGAACCAGTCCTTGAAGAGATTGAAGACTTTGAAGGTGATGCAAATGATGTAGAAGAATTAGAAAGTGTTGCAAATGATCTAGAACAAAATCTACCCTTTACAATGATGAACAGGTCATTCCCACCTAGAGGATCAAGACCACCATTCCATGCATGAGGAAGAGGTAATATCTACAATACTCAGAGGTTTCCTATTTTTATCTAAAAAATGAATCAAATTATGAAGATATATTAGAGTCTTTTCTTCTTTTTGAAATTAATTTTGAATTGAAATAATACAATTTACCTAGAAACAAGTGTGAAAAGAGGAAAGAAAAAAGAAGAGAAAAGAAAGAAGAAAAAGAATTAGGAAAAATCCTTGAAGATTGCAGTTTTATAACTTCTTTTTATGATGACATTCCTGAAAGTTCTCAAAAGGGAAAAGGAGTAAAAATTAAAAAAATTGAAGAAGAAGAATATTTCTTAGTTGAGCACAAATATCCAGACCTTGTTAGAGTAAGACTTGTTAATACTAGTCTTCCAAAACCATTGCCCAAAGTGGAGACTATAACTTCTCTTATTAATGATAGATTTGTTTAGTTTATTTAGTAGAAGTAAATGGTAAAAAATATGATGCCCAAGTAGACACCAGTGCCTCTCTATCATTCTATAAAGCCCCTATAGTCCAAGATTGGGAACACCTTGACAAAAAGAATACATATAGAAGTCTAGATGTACAAAGAAAGTTCTTTACTTGTGATAAATAAAAGCACCAAGAGAAGATCAAAATAGAAGGAAAACATTTTAAGTATGATTTCTTTGAATTCAATAAAATGCATGTAGATATATTGCTTGGAAGTAACTTTATCGAGAGATATTCTCCATACGGAAGCACAAAAAAAGGTGTTTTATTCACACTTAAAGGAGAAAGGATTAAAACAAGCAGGTTAAATTATGCTTTTGAAAAATATCCTTCTACAATGATATCCCAAGATGATCCACTCACAAGATTGAAAGAAGAAATAGAAAAAGAGTTATGTTTTGAAGACTCACAAAAATTCTGGAACAAGAAAATGCGTACTATGGAAATAAAAGTAATCTAAGGAAAGCAAATGAAGGTAGGCAAGAAAATTCCCATTCCAGCATCTGATTATCCAGATATGAAGAAAGCAATAAGAGAACTTGAAGGGAAGTATATTTCACCATCAAAATATCCTTTCTGTTGTTATGCTTTTATGGTTTATAAACATTCAAAACAAAAATGACAGAAGAAAAGGTTAGTTATAAATTATAAACCTGTAAATGAAATTACAGAACCTTTTCCTTATCTGATTCCTGACAAAACCTATTTATTACAAAAGGTTTCCAAAGAAAAATATTTTTTATAGTTTGATTGCAAATCAGGATTTTATTAGTTCCAGGTGGTAGAAGTAGATAGACACAAAACAACTTTCAGTTGTCCTTTTGGACATTTTGAGTGGAATGTTTTGTCGTTTGGATTAATGAATGCTCCTGCTTACTCCCAAGAGTACATGGTCCAAGTATTCAAAGGTACAATAGATTTATTTTGTGTATATATAAATGATATATTAATTTTCACTTACATTAAAAGACCATCTAAATCATCTCAAAAAAAATTGTGATATTGTAAAAAATGTTGGGATTGTATTATCCATAAATAAAATCTAATGGTGTACTAGTAGTTGTAAATTTTTAGGAATGATTGTAAATAATGGCATTCTTGAAGTATAGCCTCATATTAAAGAAAAGGCCTTGGCTTTTGAATGTCCATTTGATAGGAAAAAGCTTCAAGCTTTCCTAGGTATATTAAACCATGTAAATAATTTCTATCCAAATGTTGGTATCGATCGTGAATCCCTTCAACAACTCCTTAATAAAAATAAATTATTTTGGAAAGAAGAGCACATATCAGCAATTGAAAAATCAAAAGGAAAAATAATAATCTTCCTATATTGCATGTTCCTACAATATAAGACTATATACTTTATACAAATGCTTCTAATTATGCATGGAGAGTTCTTTGTTTCATCAAAGAAAGGAAAGAATTTGTAGCCGAATATGCTAGTGGATTGCTTGCTGAAGGAACCAAAAAATGGAGTTCATCTGATAAGGAAATATATGGAATAACGAATTGTTTACAAAAGTTTGCTCTAAAACTCATGCATCTAAAGCACTTCATATAATAAAAATTGACTATACCAAATTCTTAACATTCAAAGATAAGGATCATGGTCACAAGGATGGAAGAGGAAAATATGTGCAATGGCAAGATTATTTTAACTAGTTTAATTATATTGCTCAACATATTCCAAGGAAGGACAACATTGTAGCAGATTGGTTTAGCAAATATTTTCCAATAACAGTCATGCAAGCTCCACGACCTAAAAATTCTCCTCCTACAAGCTTCAATTGTTATCAGACAATTAATGTTTATTTTAATTCCATCCAAAGACATGTACAATTTCAAATATTAAGACTTGGCATAAATGAAAGGTATAGTCACTATTCAGAAATTATTGGTCAACAGTTAGTAGATCTAGGTTGTATCACACCACCACATGTGGTACGAAATCAAGGATAATTTTCCATATTATGAATTAACACAGATCTATCATACTTAAGACTTATTGGTCTTATAAGAAGACCAAATTTTGAGTTGATGAAAATAAAAACACATACTCATCCACAAAATCACAAAACAGAGAATTTGAACAAAGAAAATCAATTGCATTCAAATCTGAAAATGATGTGCAACCATGTTAAAACAATTACATTATTTATTCAATAATATGATCAGCAAAATATTTTCTTACAAAATTTGGCTCTCCATGGCAATTCTCTCTCAATTGTCCAGAAACTCAATCTTCATCTCTGCTTCCTGCAAGATTTGAAAATTTGCTCTCAAAAACATCCATGTTTTTGTCCTCATCTCCAGCTTACTTCCATGCAGCCCTCCAACTCCCACTCTCTCCTCCTTATAAAAAACTTTTGAAATCTAAATTAAAAGCAATTAATTGTTCACCGAGAAGCAACATTCCACTCCCTCAATAAAATATATATTTTAATAATTCAAATCTCTGTTGGAATCTTCTATGTTTGGTATTCAAAACTACTCTCACGTTTTTCTAAAGATGCCCTCCAAAATGGAGGTCTAAACATAGATTTTTTAATCAATAAGGTCAAAAATAGTTGTCTCTTACCAATCCATACCCCTAAGTCTTCAAATTAATGATGATATCCATGTTTTCAGCTCTAAATTTGTCTTTGTAACAACTGAAAGAAATAATTAACATTTCTTGTTTTACCAAGAGTGATTACATGGAGAAAAGGTGAAATTATGCCAATAATTTAAAATCCTCTACCACTACATAGATAATTTGGAAAAAAATTCAAGCATGTGACTTCGATGTTGCACAATGGGTGCTGAAAATTGATTTTTTGCATAACTCTTACCCAGAAGCTGATATTCACATGAAACCTTGTCAAGATGTGAATAATATCATTAAGATAATTCCCTCCAAAGGATTTTTCTCCAACATTTTAAAATATTGAAAATTAATTGTTTTCGTAGCCATCTAGGATAAAGATTTTGACTTTAAATTCTCCCAATCCATGAGGATTTTGGTCACGAAACCTTCACCACTTTGTGCACAATTCATCTAATAATATATCTTTTGAAGGATTTTAATCCAGCTCTTATATATTTCTAGAACAATTATTTCCGTAAAATTGCCTCTGGGAGCCTTAAAATTGCGACAAAGCAAAACTCAAAATTTAAAACTTAAATCATATGAGAAGTTTTCCAATGCTAAGAGATGCAAAATAAACTCCAAAACACACCAAAATGGAAATCCAAACTAGAAGCTTATTTTTGGTTGATGACAATTGCTATTCTGCCCAGATGCTCCTACATCATGAGTGGAGAATTTCAGTTCAAGAAAGATTGAAAAATCAGTTGTATAAATTTATTAAATATGTAGGACCTCTATCCCTCCATCCAAATGAATAATTTTCATCAAATATAGTAGTGACAACTATAATTCATCGATAGCTTGGTTCAGAATACTACTTCACAATCAATCTCAAGCGAAATGATGATGATACAGACTGGAACTTGCAACATCATTTCCAAATCACTACTTTATGGAGAGCCATCGATGTTGAAGATCTAGAAGTAATGATAATTATCATGTTTATAGTGATTAATAAAGTTATAGTATGTGATTAGATAGACAATGTTGGCCAATATGGTACGATATTCCCCCACTCATTGTAAGGGTTCGAGATTAACTCACTTACTAAAATAAAACTCAATTTCCTAAAATAATTTAATAGAACTAGATAATTATATAGTAATGAGAATTAAGAGGAATAATTATATAATTCACATCACTTATAAGAATGGAATAACATGCTCATTAATGAATCAAGGTATATTAAAAGAATCTCGTATAAGTAACTCATCAAAGCAAATGAGAATCGTCTTTATTCAAAGTAAATAACTTACAGGTATAACATAGTTGACCATCCTAATCCATATGTCAACTACGTAGACCTGCCAAAAAAATTTAGTGAATAGGGGTTTGCCTTGGTCAAACCCCGTTTCGATAGTCAAACCTTAAAATGAAATGAAATAAGATAAATGAATGAAAAATGATAATTTTATGATGTTGCATCTCACCGAAACTCTAGCATTTAGCTCTCGCTTGATTGTGATAGACCTCGACTTGAATGCCTCTTGAAAAATGAAATCTTCATCACAAATGTTAGCTCGAATACAAACAAGGTACATGAATGATGATAAGGCATTGTGGGTTACTATTACAACAATGATGGTAAGAATCTTTCGCTCATAAAAGAATAATTAATAAAAAGGTAACACTATTTAACGCTTTTAATAAACAAGATTCCTAATTTTCTTCCAAGTGATGAGATATAGAAGGAATACATACTTAAGCATAATGTATGTGTTTCCGACATAGCCAAAATTCTCATAAATGTATGCAAATATAACTAAATTCATGCTTCATTAATCATATATATATAGTGATTTCAACAATATATGAATATGCAATATTAATTAAAGAATTTTCTAAGTAGTTTCCTTCACGTGATAACCTGTTAAGATAGTCAACAACTTTTGTGCTATTTACACCTTGAGAGAAGTACCTCATTACTAAAAACCAAATTATCATTACCATTACAATTTATCAACCATATAACATGTACCCCAAGTTGAAAGTAACCAATTCTAAGAAAATAAATCGAGCACTTTCTCATTCAATACTAAAGACTTCTAATCAACTATTTTAATCCTAATTTAAATAATATTACCTATCAAATAAACGTCTATCAAGATAATACCCCACTTGGATTGAATTTCATAAGTTCTATAATGATTTATAATTTATTGTTATTAATCTTTCAAGATTAAATAAATGAAATTTGAATCCAATGCTCAAGTCTGGAATACAATCAATAATTCCTAAGAACATAATCTTTCAATAAATATAACCTGTCATATTTGAAGCACAATGCCATCGGTGGTGGAAATCCTTAACAACCTTAGTAATGTGAAGAACATGTAGAAAGTCTGCGAATTCTCCCTTTAATTTTGGAAGTCTGCCCCATTATATGTAACTGTGCAAATCTCATTCCAACTGTCTTCGCCCCTCACCAGAGCACGGTCTAATCTAGTGTGCTTCTTACAAATTTGTAATAATGGATACTGTGCTTCATGAAATGGCTTTCCTTGTACTATTGTTTGTATTATATTTTCCTATGGTGGCGCTGATCAATAAATACAATACTATGCCCCTCACTAGCTTCAGGCCTTTTATCAAAACCACCGAAATCAATACTATAACAAGTAATTGTCAGGTAATTAAGATATGAATCTCATCCGCCGACTTCCAAACAGGACCACACTGTGTTGTGCCATTTGCAATCAATTCTGGATTTAATTGTGAAGTGGGGCGCCCAAGGTTATCAAAACCCCGTGAAAATGTCATCTTTCCATGATTTTTACTTTCTTTTCAGCCACCATTTTCAAGAATTCGTTACCCTTTAATAAAAAAAACCGTTGCTAAACTGTGAGAGAATGCAATAAAAATGGCTCAAATTCTATCCAAGAATCGGTTAGAATATTAACCGAATTTCCCACCTACAAGAGATGATTACGCCAATGAAAATATTACTTTCATGGCAGGATTATCACGATGTAGAAGTCAGTTATTATGCCCAAGATTTGACACCCACGACAATTAAAAATGATGGGAATTTTTAATTCCAAACATTAGGGATTCAACTGATTTAATTATCGCGCCAGATTTCTCCCTCATATTTTCCAATAAAATAAAATCAAGATTTATTTTCACGTATCTTATTTATCCTCACTACATATTTAGAAATACCATTTTAATTCCAATTTTTAAATACTTATTCCAAATAAATAAATAATAAGCAAATTATAACAATTCATTATCATTTACTTACAAAATAAAATTTATTTCAATACTAATTAATTTAATTAATCATTGTAAAGTATGTACCATAAAATAGGGGTCGTGACACTCATATTAACCGATTTACCCAATAGTCTAAGTAATATTTGGTAGTCATCATATCTATAGGTCATCTCTAGGATCTATAAATAAGGCCTCATGGGATCAATATGGGCATCCTGAGTCGTAGAGTGTCTAAGCAATTGTATGCTCTTCTCCTGCGCTTCATGCGAATTGGAGAATTAGAAAATTGCTTATAGGTCTTGTAATATCTGAAGCTCTGTAATATCTATTTTAGTAATATAAGAATCCATAGCCATTCATCCTACAGACTCTATCGTTGTTTTCCTTTAAAATCTTGTTGTTGTGGTGGTGGTATCAAAGCCCTGGTTAGCCTGTCTGTCATTAGGATTTTGAATACATAATATTGAGAGCCTTTGTTATGTGGGGAAAATCTCTTATGAGATTGTCAGTTGATTTATCCTTTTATGTTGTCTTAGAAAATTGTAAATCTAGTAAATCCTCTTAGAGATTCCTTTCGTATTTTGTTCCAAGAGAGATATCAAATGGATGAATACTAGAAAGCTACAGTAGATGATGTTGTTGAGATTATCAATCTAGCATTAGCAGAAGGATATTTTGAGCTTCCTAATGTCCAGTCTACTGAAGGAGAAATTACAAGTGAAGAATCTTCAGACATTCAAGTAATAGAAGAGGCTATTCAAGGTATTGTTTCAACTTATAAGCCTTTTACTCTTATGGCTAAAAGTGTTTATAAGAAATCTATGTTAAAACCAAATATTCTCAAGAATTTGGTTCATCATTCAACCTTTAAATAGTTTATCAGGCCTAGAATTAAAGTTATTGAGTTAACTTTAGAATATGATCCTACTAAGACTTTTCAGACTAAGCTCCTTCCAATATTTCCAAAATCTGAAATTCACTATATTAGAGCTCATGCTGATGTGAATTTTATACACTTTGGGGAATTATTAGTTTATGTTGGATCTTATGTTTCAAAAAACATAAGGCATGTTCAGTGTATGGCATTATGTGATAGAATACAAGATTGTAATGATCATGCATGCTAGATCTTTTCTTTGTCCCGTTTGAATGATAATTCTATTTTTTTTGAGTTTTATCCTAACCTCACAGCATGTGCTAGAGATCATGGGTGTATGGAAGTAAAATACCGTTCTCTTGACTATTGGGGTTTATTTTCATTACTATATGGGTTAGAGATGTTTGGGAGATTTAAATATGTCATTGTACAAATCCAAGTATTGTATAGTATGACTAATACAAACCATCCCAAAATCCTAGAGAATCTCCCTTATGCTAAAAGATTAAATGATGATGCATAGTTACAAAAGGGAAAAGTGAATACTATAGAAATACCTGTTGGATGGAAATTAGACTAGTTAAAAAAAATTGCCCCTTGACTTACAGAAAATCTCAAACCAGTCCATAATATAAGAGGAAATACTATTCAATGATGTTATGTAGAATTTGTGGGTTGTGAAAACATTGCTTAACTATGTTGAACACCCAGAATATTGACAAGGGGGTGAATCAATATTCTCTTAAACCATTCAAACATTAAACATCCAATTACCAAAGAATATTCAACTATAATAAAGAAAGAAAGCATGAAACAATCACAACATCACATAACATATGAACACCAAGATTTTTATGTGGAAAACCCAAAATGGGAAAAACCACAATGATGGTTAGCTCACAATATATTATAATCGATTATAGTATATTTACAGAAGTGTTCACTGCAAGTGGACTCACTGTCCACAAAGAAATAGATAGAAGAGAGATGGTGGCTCACAACCTATTTTGAATTGTTACAATTGCATCTGACATATGCATGAATACAGTCCCATTGAAGCACAATAAACAAACCTTATATGATTTTGATTCAACACTCTTCCTTGCTCTTCATTCGCACAACTATGATCTTTAACTCAACATTCACAACTTAAATTTTCTTTGCTCTAATGATATTTGCATGTAGGACATTCGAAACACACATCATATATTAATTTCATACTTCAAAATACCAAAAATATCTAACATATATATCCACATCAAGTGTAACATCAATTAGGTCGGCCTAATTAGATGTAACACCCAAAATATAACTTGTTGGCTCCAAAAATTCCATGCTTACAATGCACCACAATTTGAAACTCAAAACAACTTGAAATAGGTAATAATGTACCTATAATTAATCCCACATAAGACTACAATTCTTATTTAGCCTTCGCATACCTTCAAACATATTAGGTCGGCACCGTTGGAGACCTGATAACAAAATTCTTCAATTGTGTATCCATATCTCGACACGTGGACCTAAAAATTCAATGCCAACTAAAATCCATGTTCTATTTCCATCTAGAAACTTATCCTTAAAATCGCAAAGCCAAAAACTCATCCGCAGAGAAGTGTGGAATCTCCCACACCAATGCACTACACATATAATAACTATAATTTCTAGGCCAAACTTTTGTAACTCATATTTCTCAAACCACTTGTCAAAACATGATGAAAACTTGAAATCAGATACATCTAACATCCACCAAAATTATGTTAGAAGTGCAAAGTGAAACCTTTATTTATGGAGTGGTGTGAACCCAAAAATTGGCACTCTATAACACTGTATAAGTAGAATTGATACTTAGTTAATTTCCCACACAACTGATATCTTTGAATCAAACCAACTGGAAAAAATGTCTTCCTCAACACCTCAAAAACCTATTAGAACTAATCAAAATGATCTGCAACCAAAATCTTCATATAAGTTACAATGTTGACATCAATTGCAATATTGTAACACATCGTTATGTACCTTCCATGCTCATGATGCCAAACAACATCATCAATGAAAATCTCTCCAAACTTCCAAAAATCTCCCCCTTTTCCATTGATGGCAAATGACAAAATCTCCAAAATATTCTCCCCCTTTTAAATAAAGGGCAAAGGGCACTTGTAGAATAGTTATAAATTTCACCAAAAACTCCCCCCAAGAAATGTAAGCATATGTACAAACTAAAAACATGGATTGAATCCCCCTGAGTCATATATCAGAGCAAAAACCCAAAACTGTAATAGAAACAACACTACAAAGTCCCATATGTATAAATAATTTTAATTGAAATATAGGAAATGAATAAAAAGTGAGAAATAAGTCAACCGAAGGTGATTAACGCCTGCAACTGATCTGAAATAAGTGCTTAAAATTTTCTAATTACACCTTGAATCATACTTATGACAAGATCTTTTACTAATGTGTATGCAAGTGAATTAGTAAAGCCAATGAACATATAGAACACATGAAAATCACAAAAGCTAAATAAACCATATAGCAAGAGAGAGAGAGAGAGAGATTGATAACGGAGTTCACCAGACTTTGGCTACATCTCTGGATCTGTTTGAACATGAATCATTTTATTCCTTCTTATGCAAGATGTTGGGACCTTCTCACAAGTGTTTCCATACAAACTACCTTCTCGTTAACCAAGGATTTAAGAAGGTACCTTAAACTAATGACCTTACTCTAAACATCAAAAGGATAAATTCCTCACAAAGCAAGCTTTTACATAGCTCTCTCAAAACCCCTACAAAGTTTTGATACTTGAACTAAACCTACTATTCTACTCTCAAGTCTTCTTGCCAAAAATCCCATCCTTGAAAGGCCAAGCTCTCCCGCTTTTAACACAAAGTTTACTCAATATGGTAGATAACCATATCATTTACAATATCAACTATATCTCCTATTTACATCAAAAATCTTTATTAATCCCCCTATAAAATCACTAGCATCCCTTAAAATATTTCAATAATCTTTTAATATCCTTCAAATATAATTTTGAGTTATGATTTGAGCCCTTATATAGTTTTAATCGGGCTAACATTTTAAGGGATAAACTTCCTTTTAAAATTTTAGGGGTTAATAATTAAATTATAGGAGTATTTGGTTTTCAACAGTCTATAAAAACAACTAATCCTGTGTATATCGTAATGCCACACAATGGTGTGGCAGTGGTTAAGATTTTTGGGGCCAGGGAGGTCGGAGGATCGACCCACTCGGCCTACTATTTTTAAAACTCAATTTTAAACCGAAAGATGTCAAAAGAAATCGGTGGCCATATATAGTTAAGCACTCTTTGCACGACAGAATGGTGGAAGGCTTTGGTAGTACCCAGGAAGTGGGGGGTTCAAATCCCCCCATACATATTTTTGACAAACTATTGTAACCACACCAGAGGAGAAAGGAGAGGCCATGTGGCATACTCTAATTGGCCAAAGATGACACTTCTCTACCCAGTTGGCTGCTCTGTTGTCAAAGACACATCACCCAACATGTCATCAATAGTTGATTCATCTACCTCGTCACCTACCACATCACTACACAATCACTGTATAGACCTACCACGTGTCAAACTTTGATTCGCCTTGAAATATGTTGACTCAACTGCAACGTCACTTGGACAATCAGCCTACCATGTCACCTATTGTACAGTTGATATCATAGTATGGATGCCACATTTCAGACATCGATTGGTCCATGTCATTGTTCATATGGTACCATATGCCATGTCAGCATGTTAATTTCATGATGATGTCATCATTTGTACCACCTAGTCCACCTAGTCAACCGTGAAGTTTGACTTGTGATATCTTTCACGTACGAGCTCAGATTTTGACAAAACAAACATCATTGGGTTTATGTCATTGAACTCTTCGAATTGACATCGCTTATGACTAATTTTGATTCAGTCAAATTCTTTTCCTTCTAGCGGGCCCCTGCACCTATTTGACCCCAACTTTGACTAGGCATAACTTGAGCGTATGAGCTCCTTTTTTGCCCATTCAAGTTTTGTTGGGTTCTAATTTTTGAGAACTTTGACATGGTGTTGATTCTGAGGATATCTAGAATAATTTAATTTTTAGGGTTCTAAGATCCACTTGGATCAACAACTTTTGCAAATGTGTTTGCCATGTTTGCCTTCCATCTTCCCATTCTCTCTTGGATTTTGCAAGCAATATATTTTGTGTTGCAAACTCCATAAGTAGCCCTTCTCCCTCTTCTAGAATACTAGGTACCGGATTCATCTTCTTGGATTTTTCCACGTTCAAAAGAGATTTTGAAATAAGTATAAATTTAGGATTGACCAGATCCCTTACCTCTCCAAATTGTAGAATAATGTTTTCTTTATGTGCTTGCAATTGAAAGAATTTATTATGTAGATCTTCTATTGCATTTCTTGTCATACCGATTAGGTCGAGTGCCAGATCATTGGCACTTGAGGTAGTATCAATTTGTGACTCAATAGAGTTCATCTTCTTCCTTATACTTTGTGTGGCTCTGGACCACTTCATGCCATACTAATATAGAGCCTTTGCCTCATCAACACATCCTTCGGCATCCTTTAACAACTCTAAAAACTTTTTATGTGCAATGGCACATTTCTCTATAATTTCTAACATTATTTTATCATTGATTCTCTTCTCCACTTCCTTCTCTGCTTCCTCCTTCATTTTGGATGCATAAATCTTAAAGGAATCAATCAACAGTTTGATATTTTCCATACCAGAGAGAGATGTATCTATACTTCCACTGGGTATGGTCTCTTGTAGTTCTTTTACTACTTTTTGCATTAGTTTCCCGCTTCTCTGGTGTGGATGGTAGAGATCTCATCCAAATCAACATTGCCTTGTTACATTGGTAGTTGTAGTATTTGTGAAGACACGACAGGTTAGAACTTGGGTTGCATACTTAAAATATTCTTCAAGGAATCTCCAGAGGAGCCAAAGGATTTTCCTAAAACCTTAGTTGTTTCCACGGCCTTTCCCTTTTCCTCAACAATTTTGAATTCAACTAGTTTTTCTTTTTCTATATGTGCATCTCTGGATGCATCCTTATCTTCATATTTCTCTACATGTTCTTCTTCTTTCTTAGCATCATCATTCTCTTCCTTATCTTCCTCTACAATATTTTCAGTGTTTACTAAAGGAGTAACTTCTTGTACTAGAGGAGTGATGATATTTTCCTTTGTAATGTCTTCATGTCCTCCACTTCAAGAGGTGTCTTGTCTAGTGAGACTTCTTCATTTGTGTCATGCTCATGTTGAGCATCATATTTTTTCACCTCTTCATCAATGTTTGGTTTCGGAGCAAGGGTCTCCATATTCACTTCTTCTCTATCCTTTGGTATCATCCCCAGTTTCTAAGCTATCTCCTCTACTTTGTCATTGCTTTGCTTTCTAAATCTTTCAAGATAACTTTTATCTCTTCCCATAAGGGTTGTCACCCTTTCCTTATTTCTCATCTCCTTTCTAAATATTGTGGCCAATGTGGCTTTGTCATCCTCGAATAGAGGAGCACTTATTCTTTCCAATGCTTCTTTTTTTGTCCTTACTTCTTCTTTTATGGCTTCTTTCCAACAAGATGTTCCACAAATCTTTAGGTATATGTTTATTGATGTTTCACATATCCACCTCAAGAACAATAATGTACTTAATAATAGCTTCAATGATGGTGGCCCTATCCACCTCATCTGCATCATTATATAGAGCTGCAGTCTCTTCCAACATCTCATTTTGCAAAACATTGTTAAATAGTACCCCTAATTTCATGGGGAATGAGGCCTTACCAGTTCTATTTATTCTTTTCCTTTGCTTTCACCCAGATTCTTCTTCTTTTGACTTGATTTTTTTCTCTTCTTCTCTAGTGATCCTTTCTCAGCAACTTCTTTCCTCATATGCACAACAAAAATTTTATTTTCTTCCTCTATCTCCTCTTCACTTTTAGTATTAAAAATGTCATATCTTTTTTCTTTTGGCAATAGCTTCACCTTGTGAAGCATCACTTCTTCTTCTTTAGACTAGTTGTGGTCCCTCTTCTTCCAATTCTTCTTCTGCAACATTGATGCATGTACCCATCTCTATCATTTCCTTTTGTTTTACTCTTCTTTTGGCAGGGGCAGTAGTACTTTTATTCTTTTCACCCCTTGTAGTCTATACAATCGAAGAAGATTTCTCTCTTACCAAAGGACTGGCAGCTATCTTTCTCTTTTCTCCAATAGTTGGCATAGTCTCAAAGGAGTGGTAGCTATTGTACTAGATCTTCTTGTGCTTTCATATGCTTCTACAACACTTAAATCTTCCTTAGCTCTTTCTTTTGCATATTGTACTCGTTCTTTTGAAATGCCCATTTCCTTTGCCTATATATCAACCATCTTATCAACATTCTTCTTGATTATAGGTTTTTTTGTTCCATGTGTACTTCCATAGACTTTTCTTCATATGTTTCATACCTTTCTTTAGTTTCATCCTTCAGACTCTTCAACAAAATTTTAGCATAACTAGTTATTTCCTATTCATTGATCTCTTTTCCTAGTGCAGGAATCCATACTGTCCTTAGTTTGACTACTTCCATTATACACTTATCTATTGACACTAGAAAAGTGATGTCATTATGATATATTTCAACCATTTTCCTAGGTATCATGTCCCTTTCATGCATTCTTCTTTGAAATACCACAAAGAAAGCAACAAGAACATCATCTTGTGCCTTCCCATCTCCAAGTCCAATCATATGGTCTTTGATCTAATGGGAAATAAGTCTACCTCTAAGTCATGTCACATTCTAAGTTTTGAGTAGTTGCTTTAGAAAATAGAAGAGTAAACATACTACCAAAGTCCCATAATTGAATGCATATTTCTTCTCCTTAGTCTTCTTTAGGTTCTCCATCAATTTTTTCCTAAGCAACTCATAAAGATCATAGTCTGCACTATTTTCAACCATCTCATATGCCACATTGATTGCGGTGGAAGATATTGAATTATCCATGTTTGAGAAGTAAATTTTATAGCCAATCATCATCGTTATGTATCTCACAGCTGGACTTCTAATGGGATTCACTGCTAGAGCTCTTTTGTCATATGTAGCACTTATCTTCTCCATAACCACTTCATTCTTAACAGATTTTAGCACAGGAAATGGTTTGGTGGAGCATAGACTAGTAACCGCTCCATCACTTCTTTTGTTATCATGTTATGCATGTTGATCCAAAAAAAAATTCCATTGATTCTTCTTAAATCCATCCTAACCCATTTTCTATCAAAATAGAAATTAGGGAACCATTGCCACACATCTAGTTTCTTTGCGACTAGGTTTTGAAATTTTGGCTTTAGGGAAAAGTCTTATCTAGTAATCTCATTAACCCACAATTCCCCTAACTTAGAATGATCAAATTCTTCTATCTTCCCATGAATCTAGATCCTGATATCCTCAATTGGTAAAACCCCATAAGGAATATGATAAAATATGCCTAATAGGTCATCTTCTATGGATTTCACAACATACTTCTTAAATTTTGATTGTGGATTTTCTATAAATTCAACTACCCTCGGTGTAGCCATTGCAAATTTATTTAAATTTCCTTAAAATAATGTTCTTTGTGAAACAAGGGCAAAACAAAGATTGTAAATACCTTTTTCCTAGCTTTCCAAACTAGGGTTTTGATGCACAACTTCTCAAATTGCCTTGATTACACTTTCATAGCTCTGCTCCTCGAAATATTTTGTGAATGATTTTTCCTTAGTGAAATCACTTTATAAACCTTCAATTTTGACTTGATTCTCCATTGAATGTTTTGAACAATAAAGCTAGCAACACTTTATATGTATGCATAGACAATTTTTGAAGCTCCGGAAACTTCCGCATCATCATATTTTCTTCCACAATTTTCACCAATAGATCAAGTATGTTGACCTACATCACATATATTTGTGTTGAGGCATCAACACCTCTTCTTTGGTGGGGGACAAAATATTTCCATTAAATCTCCCCCAATGCCATAGCTCTCAATCTAATTTCTGGAGGAACCATTTACACCGGAGGATGGTACAAATTCTTCCTTGTCTTATGTCTCTTCCTTCTTTCTCCAAATCTTTCCATTTCCTTCTTTGTTTCTATCGGATCCACTTTTTTAATTGGTTCATTCCTTTTTACTAGATTATCTTTTTTTGTATTTCTGATTCTGCAAAACTTGGATGTGTGCAGGTCTACTGCAACTATAGCATACAACATTCTTTTGAATAGTATTCCTTCCATTCATTCTAGATTTGCATTGATTAGCTTTATGTCCAAATCCATAGCATGTATAATAGTAGCCATTGAAAGATTGAATCATTCTACCATTGTTATAGTCATTCATCATTTGAATTTTGCATTCACTAGCTTTATGACCAAATCTTTTTCATGTAAAACATTGACCAAAAAAGGATGGGACGTTTTGATTCATTATGCTTCTACATTCATTACTTTATGTAGAATTTTTTTGCAAGAATAACAAAAACCATTGAAATATGGGTACCTTTGTGCATTTGGTTGTCTTAGCGGTAGTCTTCTGAATTCATTTCTTTGATTTTGGATCTTGTCATTTTTCTTCTTATCTTCAATCTTCTTTTTAGTGTTTGATGTTTGATCTAAGTTTAAACTTTCTCCTATCTCAAATCCCAAACCTTCTTTATCTTTAGAGCCTTTCTGATTTGCAATAATTTCATCCAGCTTTGTAGTACTCATTTTGAATTTGTCTTCATGACTTATTGCTTTCTCCAAATTTGATCTCAAATTTACCACTTCTTGTTCAAGCCTTGTACATTCCTCTGATTTTCTTTTCACCATTACATTCAAGCATTCTTCAATTCTTTTCTTTTATTCAACTTGCACTTTTAGACCAATGATGGATTCATTTTCTTGCTTCAATTGCTCACTGACTTCCTTATGCCTTTCTCTGAACTTCTTGATTTGTTCTCTCAATTTTTTGATGCATTTGTTTGCTTCTTTGATATTTTCTTTTAGATCTTTGTTTTCATCTTCAATCTTTTCAAGATCTTCAAGGGCCACTTTGAGTTCTCCATATTTTTCAACCATGCAATCTTCTTCTATGATTCACTATTGGAATCTCTTCCAGAGGAATAGTAAATTTTCTATTATCCATGTGTTCAACCTCCAAGACCTTCCCAAAG
>VDFB02246608.1:0-42557 GCA_007258455.2 Sequoia sempervirens
TTGACTTACTGCGGTCCCTCGCATATCTACCTAAATGGTGAGATGGCCTTACCATTCAATGAAGAGATTGTTTTGGTAACCACATAATTTTGACCTTCTTGAGCATAGTGTTGTGTCCTATATATCTAGAGCTACCATACATTGGTTTCCCTACCTAGAATGTAATCATAGATCATAGTGAACTGAAAATGTAAATAGTGGCTACTTAGACTACTTTGGCCAAAGAATTCCACACCCAATACTTCAAGTGAGATTAATTGGTACACCCTCCCTTAAGCTCAATTTGGTATTTACCACAAACATAACACCCATAAAATCTAAGGTGATATCATAACAAATGTTTAATAGATAATTCTCTTAACCATGGATTACCCTAACCCTAAGAATATCCAAGATTATTATAAATAGATTAATAGTTGTACACCCTTTCCCATGGACTTCTATAACCCTAGGTATAAACACACTAATCATACAAGTACACATATTGTTGTCTAGCTAGGTTACCCACTTTCTCATGGAGTCCACTAACCCTATGACCTCAGGACCATGGGTCACAAGAGGGTCCAGAAAAATCAACTACTCTGATCTACCTCATGCTATAGGATTGTTTGACTCACTATCCTTTTATCATCCTAAGAGTTAAGTAAATTAGGTGAGAAAATTCTTGATTCTCGACTATAACCTAGGCAACTCTCTAGAAAAAGACTCCAATATAGAATATGGATGACAACACAATGGACTAGAGTCCTGATTGGGCGATGGCATCCATATAGACAAAGAGTACAAAGTACAACCCAAAACTAACAGAGAATTTTCTAACTACCTGATGAATGTAATTTTATGCTATGATGGAAAATAGAAAAAAACTAAACTACTAAAATTAAAATAACAATAGTTTAACTTAATAAGTGGAGTTTGATAAAGAGCAAAATAAGGGAAAAATGTGATATAAATGCAACTTATGGTTGGTCTAGCCTCTCGTAAGCTTCACATGAACATAATACCTATACACAACATAATAGGGAAAAATGTTGGGGCTATTTTGGGCTTACCATAATGAAACCCCCATTCTGGTGTTCCCACCTCCACAAATAACAAGAATAACCACAATAGAGATAATATGATAAAGGAAATAAATGAAAGGAAGAATACCAAGAAATGCTAACAACAATATGCTAGTGAAATCAAAATAACCATGCTAAATAAATGTATATCAATTCCCAAAAAGGTGCCCTCAAGAACATGAAGGAAGATGTGAGCTTGCAAGCTTGTGAGTACCAACATTTCCACAACAACAAGAGTAGTGAAACTAGTAGAGTATCAACTTGGAGCTTCAACAATGGTGGAAAAGCCATGAAATGAAGTGTGGAATGCACAAGAAGTCTGTAGAATTATGCAGATTGAATAATTTTGAAGAATATAAATCCAATGAAGGAGATATTCTTTTGAAGATGAAAAGGAGCCCAAAAGAGCCATTTGAAGTTAGTTAAGGGAATAGGGGTGTTACAATTCCTTACTAATGGAGAAGTGTAATCACTCTATAGATTCTAGAGGCGAGAATCCTATTAGTAAAGGTAGTGTTTCATGTAGACATTTTCATGCTACACTAGCATCCATGATATAAATTCCCCTACCGACACTATAAACAATCATCAAATGGATGGAAACTAGATAGATGAGGTGAAATAGAATCTTCAGGTTTTATTTTTCTAATGTAAGGGGTGTGAATGGGGAATTTGCAAGGGGTGAAAATTCACTCCATAACATTTTTTCACCCACTTTAGCGAGCATATGTGCCACCAAATGTGAGGTAAAGTAAATCAAATAAGTTCAAACAAAGTATACTTGAACCATTGAGAAAGTATATCGCAATCTGACACACCCAAAAGCACAGGAAGAGGAGATGGCTCCATATGTACTCAGTCGTGAGGAGATTTGAAGAAATGCATCATAGATTTGTAGACTTACAGAAGGGTGAACAAAAGGCTCTACAAGTGCTTGGTCCTACATAGTTGAACAAAGAGATCATGTAGGCTATAAGCACTTTACAGGTCCTCATACTTGCAAAGGAGGTGCTCCTAGGTGCTCATTCCTAAGTGAAGATGGATGTGAGAGGATTTGAAAAGCTTTATGGAGCCTTATAGATGCTCAATCCTACAAGGTCAATTAAAATGCAACTTCATAGATTCCCCTACAAAGAAAAATGTTAATCTCTAGAAAAAAACATGTTAGATAGCAAAAAGCCATGCAGGAAAGTAGGAAGACAATCAAGAATTGAAGGAGAAGCTTTCAAAGGGGTCTCTTGGGAACCCTTCAAAAGAAAAGGAGTACAATCAATGGATGCTTAGTGTGAAAAGCAATAAATTTTTTGAAAAGTGATAGAATTTAATGCCAATGATTCTAACATCAAGGAATCCTTTTGAATGGTTCCTTCCATCAAGGAATTTGAAAGAAAGAATAATCCCTTGCTAGGTCAATTTTTTAGACTTCTTCATTAGAAAAGTACTCCCTTCTTGAAGGAAAGTTTTCAAATTCTATCTTACAAATCCATGATGAAATACAAATTCTGCTAGGGGTCCTTATTGAAGAATGCAATTTTTAAAAAATAAAGGATTTGTTAGCAGGGTATTTGTTAGAAACCAAATACACTTTCTGAAAATTGAAATAGTAAGAGAGCCCCCTTAGGATGGTGCAGTCCAAACTCAGAAGCATATGACATCTTCTAGGGAGAAAATCAAGAATGAATGTGAGTTTATAACCCACAGGACATGACGAGATGTAATTGTGGTAATGTTGTCACACACACAAGGGACAACACATAAGTACCACAATGCAAATCAAGCTAATTGAAGATTAAGAGAAAAGACAAATAAAAACATAAGAAACAAAAGATATGGGTATCTAATATTTTGAGGTCAAAGATACAAATAAATAGAAATATATATATATATATAATATATATATATATATACATATAAATGAATTGTCATCAATCCTGTACTATATCAAACCATGTGAAGAAAGGAATGTGAAAAAAAAATGAAAAAAAAAATAAAAAATTGGTCAACATGGAAGGGAGGCCTAAATGTCCCCAACACTTTGAATCCTCCCCATTTTTAAAAATTCAAGGCACAACATGTTGGATATTGTGGTTGTGTTGCTGATATATGGTTTTCATTGATGTCAACACTATTGGCATTGAGGTATTGAAGGTTGCATATGTTGAGGATATTGAGAAAATTGTTAAAGAAATTGTTGCAGGTTCCCAGTGGAATAGTGGTCGTGAAGGTGTTTTTCTCAGCACATTGAAGATCAGTCGCTATGGATTAAAAGGTTTATTGTTGAGTGTATCTAGTTTATCCCCTGAAATTTTTAGAGGTTCACATGAATATTGCTCATGTTATGAACAATTATGTTTTGACAATTTTTTTGTAGTTTTAGATCATGTTTCTGATTGAAGTTGCAGTGATTCTAGTAATCTCAATTGTTGTAGATGTTTCTCTATTGGTTCTTGATGGTGATGGATTCTTCTAGATCATGCTCTATCTTTGTTGCACATCCGTGTTACTCTATGTGCTCGTGATCAGTGATTTTTCTCTTGTGTGTTAAATTTTTTGTGATCTTGGTTGACATGGGGGTTGTAACATGTTGCGGATCCTTCAAGATTAAAATTTGAATGTTTGGCATACTCGAGGATGTTGTTTTGGGTCTCAACATAATATTGGCCAATGGTGTTTAATTCACAATGAAAATTTATTTGTAAATTTGGGCCGACATTGTATGTATATTTTATATTTTTGTATTTCTTCGAGAAAATGAAGTTGATGATGTAATTCAATGCTGCAAATATATAAGAGTGATTGTTTGAGCAATGTAAAGTGTGCATAGGTGTGAATGTATGCCAGAGAAAGTGCAAATGTGTGATTAATGTTCTAATACTTCAATTGTAGAGTATAGTGTGAAGTAGTTTAAGCAGAATGTGAAGAAGTTTGAGCAAAGTGTGAAGGAGAGTTTCTATGCTTAACTAGAATTGTAATCAGGCTTTTATGGAAGCTATCTTCTCAGTTCATACCCTACAGATCTAATATGAATCTTTGTAAGTCAATGTTTCTTCTTTGGGTAGTGATCCCTCTTGTATTTGAGCAATGAGCTCTAGGTAGTGTGCCTAAATGCATGTGCATCCCCATTATTATTCTTATACTTTTAACAGGGTATAATATTGTGGAAATACATCCATGGTGGTTTTTCCCCTAACAGGGTTTCCATGTAAAAATCTTGGTGTTCTCTATGTTTATGATGTGTTGATTGTTTATGTTTTATTGTTCATTCATTAGATCTAAGATTAAATTAAGTTAAGTGTGAAAAGTTTGAATATTTTGTGACAATTGATTCACCCCCCTCCCCCTTAGTTGTTTGTTCTTATTTTTCCAACAATTTGTATCAGAGAAGGTTGCTTTGAAGAAGTTTAAAAGCTTGAGGTGATCCAAGATGGCATCATACAAGAAGGGCAGTCTTAGATTCAATGGAACAAACTACACTCTATGGAAAGATAGAATGGAATGTCATTTGAGGTGTATTGGTGAACCTTGATGGAAGATTACAAAAAAATAGATATATTATTCCTTCAAATGGTCCTTCCACTCTTGATGAGGTTAGAGAGGTTGAGACTAATATCAGGGCTATTGAAGCTTCGTTGAGTGCTTTGACATATTCAGAAATGACAAATGTGATTGACCTAAAGACAACTCATGAGATATGGAAGAAGCTAGAGACTTTCTATGAAGGAGATGCACTTGTGAAGGTCGTTAAGCTAACAAGCTTGAAAGGAAAGTATGAAACTTTGAAGATGGGTGAAGATGAAAATATTTCTTCTTTTATGCAAAGAGTAAATGAACTTTTGATGGGTATTAGATGTGTTGGTGGTACCCTAGATGAACATTAACTTGTTGCTAAAGTGATGAGATCATTTCCTCCCTCCTACAAATCTAAGTCTCATGCTATTGAAGAGCTCAAATCAGTAAGAACTGTGATAAGAGATATGTCAATTGTTAAACTTGTTGCCTTTGAGTTGAGTGAATTTTTTTATTCTGGCCCTAAGACTAAATCTACATTTAAGGCCACTATATCTAGAAGAAACAAGAAAATATATGGTCGAAGAGAAAGTTCTAGAAAGACATTCAAGTATGAGGAATAGATGAAATAGCTTGAGGATGAAGAAAGAGAGGTAGAAGAACTGGAAGCACTAATTGTGAAGAAAGAAGGTAGAGGAAAAGGCAAGTATAAAGGGAAGTTTCCTATTAAATGTTTCTCCTGCAATAAAATAGGTCATTTTTCATCAAGGTGTCTTAAAAGAGTTCCTAGGTCTAAGAACTACAAACCAAAATTTCAAAAGAAATACTATTTTTCTTAAGAAGGTGTGACTGATGAAGAATCTAATAAAGAAAATAGAAATGAAGATGAATGGGTTTTCATTGCTATCAAGGAGAATGGTCCAATGGCTACTGAGTATACTAAAGTTGAGAAATCTCTTGTAGCCCAAATTGAAGAAAAGGATGAGTGGGTCATTGACAGCGGATGCTCACATCATATGACTGGTGACAAAGAAATTTTGTAAGTCTGGAGAAATATGACGGTGGAGTTGTAAGATTTGGAGATCACAATTTTTGTGTGATTCATGGTAGACGATCTATTTGTCTTGGTCATAAGCACAACATTGATGATGTCTTTTATGTTGAAGGCTTGAACCATAATGTGTTGAGTGTTGGAAAGATGTGGATAAGGGTTATGATATTCAATTCAAAAATGGAAGATGCAGGATACTTGGAAGTTTTCAAAATGTAATTGCATCAGGTGCACAAAAAAAAGGTAATATCTTTCACATGAATGTTGCTAGTAAAAGTTTTTTAATTTCTCAACTAGATGAAAGTTGGTTATGGCATAGAAGGTTGTGTCATGTGAATTTTGATAACATTGTCAAGGTAAACTCCATTTAAGAAATAAGAGATCTACCTAAGCTAGTGAAGCCTACTAGCACAATATGCAAATAATGTCAGATGGGAAAATAGACTAGAGTTTCTTTTTAGAGCAAACAACATCATTCTAATGGAATATTGGAGCTGGTGCATATTGATTTGTGTGGACCCTCCAGTGTTAGAAGTCTACAAGGAGAAAGGCACTTTATGTTTCTTATTGATGATTACTCTAAGATGATATGGGTTGCTTTCTTAAGAGAAAAATGTGAAGCATTGGAGATGTTCAAAAGTTTCAAAGCTATGGTAGAGAATGAGACAGGTTTGAAGATATAATGTCTAAGGTTAGACAGAGGTGGTGGGTTCACTTCTCAGGAGTTCAATTCTTTTTGTGAAGATCATAGAAACAGAAGAAATTTATCTGATCCCTGAACCCCTCAACAGAATGGAGTTGTAGAGAGAAAGAACATAACAATTTTGGATGTTGCTAGAACAATGATGATTTAAGAAAATGTGCCTCATATCTATTGGAGAGAAGCTATAAACTCTACTATGTACACTCTAAACTAGGTAAATGTCAATGGTATTTCTGGTAAGACTCATTTTGAGCTATAGCTTGGTTATAAGCCTACTGTCAAATATTTCAAAATCTTTGTAAGCAAGTGTTATATTAAGAGAGATGAGGACATAGGAAAGTTTGATGCAAGAAGCAATGAAGGAATCTTTCTAGGTTACTCTACTAAAAGCAAGGCCTACTAGTGCTTTAATAAAAGATTGAGGAAAATGGTTGAAAGTGAAAATGCCAGAGTTGATGAGGACTTTGCTAGATCATCCAGATATTGTGGATATGCTTTAGATGATGAGAAAAATTGTATAGACCAAGGGAAGAATGCTCAGACACAAAATAAAATTCAAATTGTTCTGATAAATCAAGAAAGTTGGGAAGGAGAAACAAGTGGAAGTGCAAAAGAAAAACTAGAAGAACCAAAAGTACGAGAAAATCCATGAATTCCAAGGTATGTAAGGCTAAATCATTTTTAAAATAAGATTATAGGAGACAAGAATAAAGGTGTACAAACTAGAAGAAGGATTGCAGGAGAGTATTGTCTAATTTCCAAGACTGAGCCTAGCAATGCCAATGAATCTTATAATGATGAACATTGGATGGAAGCTACGAAGGAAGAACTGATGCAGATTGAAAAGAATGATACATGGATTCTTGTTCCCAAACCTAAGGACAAAAATGTGATTGGTACTAAATGGGTCTTTCAGAAAAAATTGAATGAACAAGGTGAAGTGGTCCAGAAGAAAGCAAGACTAGTATGTAAAGGGTATTCACAAATGGAAGGTATTTATTTTGAAGAAACTTTTTCCTCTATTTCCAGAATTGAAGATGTAATATTATTTCTTGCTTATGCTACATATAAGAACTATAAAATATATCAAATAGATATGAAGTCAACTTTTCTGAATGGTGAGTTAGAAGAGAGGTGTATGATGAACAACTAGATGGATTTCCACTGACTAACAAGGAAGACATGGTTTTTTTATTGAAGAAAGCTCTATATGGACTCAAGCAAGACCCCAAAGCCTGGTATGCTAGATTGGATAAATACTTACTAAATCTTGGATTCAATAAAGGTACTGCTGATAGCAACTTGTATTTTAAGTTAGATCATGATAAAGAGTTGATTATTGAAGTCTTTGTTGATGACATTATTTCTGGAGGAGATGATGATCTATGTATAACGTTTGATGATGAAATAAAGAGTGAATTTGAATTGAGTATGATTGGAGAGATGAAGTTCTTTCTGGGATTGCAAGTCACTCAGTTAGACAATGGGATTTTCATATCGCAGTCCAAATATGTGAAAGAGTTATTGAAGAAGTTTGGCATGGATGACTCAAATCCTATTGGTACACCCATGGTAATCGAATGGAAGTTAACACAGAATGATGATTCTCCCAAGAAAAGTCAAACAAGATAAAGGTCAATGATTGGAAGATTGCTCTACTTAACTCAGACCATACTATACATCATGAATGTTGTATGTATGGTTGCTAGATATCAAGTTTACCTAAAAAAATCTCATGTGATTGCTATAAAAAGAATTTTTAGGTATTTGAAAGGGGCAGTTGATTTTGGGCTTTGGTATGATAAAGATGATGATCTCACTTTGAGTGCCTATATTGATGCAAATTGGGTAGGAGATGTAGATGATAGGAAAAGTAATAGTAGTGGTGCATTCTTCCTAGGGAAGAAGTTGGTGTCTTGGTTGAGTAAAAAGTAGAATTCCATTTCCATATCTACTGCTGAGGAAAAATATATTGTTGTTGCAAATAATTGCACTGAAGTGTTGTGGATGAAACAAATGCTGAAAGATATTAGAGTAGTGTATGATGATCCTATTGTTATATATTGTGATAAACCAAGTGCAATAAACATATTGAAGAATCCAATGCTACATTCTAAGACCAAGCATATTTCAATCAAGTTTCATTTCTTGAGGGAGAGAGTGAGTGAGAAAGAAGTTAGACTAGATTATGTACCTACCAAAGAGCAGATTGCAAACATTTTCACCAAGTTGTTTCCAAAGGATACTTTTGAAAATCTAAAAGGAATGCTAAGGGTGATTAACTCTCCTGATATGAACTAGAGATGCATTGCATTACATCAATCGGTGCATTTATTGATCATAATTCTAATTTGGATTGATTTTTTTGAGCCTGCTACTCAGGGGGAGTAGTTAGATGTGCAAATATGTGGATCAAAGCTTGTGCACATAAAGATAATTTTTATCTTTGCCATTGTTGTCAAAGGGGGAGAAGTGTAATGTGAAAAACTATTGATTATCTATGGAGAAGATCCCTATGGGAAGAAGGTATGTGCAGGATCATGATGGGCCAAAAAGTGGCAACATGTAATTGATATGATGGACCATCTAGTTGACAACTATTTTTTTACCCAAAATTAATGAAACAAAAAGGGTTTTTAAAGGAGATTCTTATCTTTCCACCAATATAAATTATGTTTTACTTTGAATTTAATAAATAATTATTATATATTTTCCATTTGAATTATGACTAAAGTCCTAATTGATAGGTTGACTGAAAAAAACCTATAGCTTTCAAATGGTATCACATTTTCTGAATCCAAAACATGTGTCACATTCTATGCTTGACATACTATAGGATTCAAAAAAATAAAAAATTGAATTTTATGAAGTTTTGACCAAGTTAAGGTGGTCAGACATACGATTTTTTATATTTTTTAAAACTTGTAGTAAAAAAAATCATAATTAGTTATTTACTTAGAAAACAATTACAAAAAAATATGCATCACATCGAGACATGAGTCCTCTACTTATATCTAAAATCTTATAAAAAAATATTATCATTTTATTGTGGTTAGGGTGGTCAGATAGACACCTACTCCTTATTTTTTCCCAGAAATTTAAGTAGTACTACATTGAAATTTCAAATTTTCACCAAATAGATTTATTTTGTTTTAAAATAAACCTAGTAGTTTAGAAAGTACATTCAATTTGCTACAGATTCTATTCTTACATATTTTTGAAATAATATAGATAACTTATTCAAATTTTTACATCAAGTTATCTAACTCTGATTTTTCTAAATTTTTTGCCACTTAAGGGCTTGTTTTTGCCTTGAAGATCCTGCACATACCCAAGAAGTTCATGTAGAATATTTTTTGAGGAGAAGAGTCAGAATCTAAGAAGGAGTAAGTGTTGATGGTATTTCTCACATCATGTGTTTCTATCAATTCCAAAAGGGGAGATTGTTGGATATTGTGGTTGTGTTATTGATATGTGGTTGCCATTGATGTCAACACTATTAGCATTGAGGTATTAAAGGTTGTATATGTTGAGGATATTGAGAAAATTGTTAAAGAAAGTATTGCAGGTTCCCAATGGAACAATGAAGTTCATGAAGGTGTTTTTCTTAGTACATTGAAGATTAGTCATTGTGGATTAAAGATTTTATTGTTGAGTGTATCTAGTTTATCCACTAAAAGTTTTAGAGGTCTGCATGAAGATTTGCTCATGTTATGAACAATTGTTTTCTCACATATTTTTTGTTGTTTCAGTTTATGTTTCTCATTGAAGTTGGCAAGATTCTAGTAATCTCAATTGCTACGGATGTTTCCTTGTTGGTTCTTGATGCTTGTGGATGCTTCTAGATCATTCTTTATCTTTGTTGCATGTCCGTGTTTATCGGTGTGCTCATGATCAGTGATTTTTCTCTTGTGTGTTTGAGTTTTTGTGTTCTTGGCTGACATGGTGGTTGTAACGTGTTGTGGATCCTTGAAGATTAAATTTTGAATGTTTGGCATGATCGAGGATTTTGTTTTGGGTCTCAACATAATATTAGCCAATGGTGTTTGATTTGCATTGAAAAATTATTTGTAAATTTGCACCAACATTCTATGTATGTTTTATATTTTCACATTTCTTCTGGCTGACGAAGTCAATGATGTAATTGAATGTTGTGGATATATAAGAGTGATTGTTTGAGCAAAGTAAAGTGTGCATAAGTGTGAATGTATGCCAGAGAAAGTGCATATGTGTTCGATTATTATTCTAATCATTTGATTGTAGAGCAGACTGTGAAGTAGTTTGAGTAGAGTGTGAAGAAGTTTGAGTGAAGTGTGAAGGAGTGTTTTTGTGCTTAACTAGAATTGTAATTAGGATTTTGTAGAAGCTATTTTCTTAGTTCATACCTTGCGGATCTAATTTGAATCTCTGTAAGACAGTGTGTCTTCTCTGGGTAGTGATCCCTTTTGTGTTTGAGTAATGAGCTCTAGGTAGTGTGCTTGAATGCATGTGCATTCCCATTATTCTCCTTATAATTTTAACAGGGTATAATATTGTGGACTGACATCCACTGTGGTTTTTCCCCTAACAAAGTTTCCACGTAAAAATGTTGGTGTTCTCTATGTTTCTGATGTGCTAATTGTTTATGGTTTATTGTTCATTCATTAGATCTAAGATTAAATTAAGTGTGATAAGTTCAAATATTATGTGACAATTGATTCACCCCCCCTCTCAACTATCTATCCTTATTTTTTGAACACAACAAATAGAAGAATGATGTGACATGTAGATGAAGTTTACGACATAAAAAAAACTCTTGTATCCAAGCACCTATGAAGGTGATAAGGGTCTCTAGGAAAACATAAAAAGAGCATGAGGGAAACACAACATACATACAATTCTAATCTACAAGTAAACAAGAGGTGCCTTCCTGGTCCTCATTAACCAAGAGGTCGTCATTCTCTCAATCTAGATCATTATAAGGGGAATAATGGATGAGTGTACAAGGGCAGGATAGTAAGGGAAACACCCTCCAACTCTCCTACAACAAGAGCCAAGGAAGAAGGCCCCTTGACATCTTCTTCACTCAGTTTCTATGAGGTATATGTTAGCAATTTTGTAGAAATCATTGATAGAACTTGGACACCGTCTACAGAGTTGAACATACACTTTATGGGAGGGCCATGTTGCAACTAAGTAGGAAATGAAGGAGGTGATCGAGATCCACTACTAACCTCACCGAAAGACTCATGGGAAATGATAAACTCCAGGGATGTTGGGGTTTCCTCCATCACTAGGATGGTGCAAGCCAATGTAGAACCAACTTTCAATTCATCAAAGGATTTAAGATCACCACATATGAAGTATAAGGTGAGGAGGAAGAGGATAATACTACAATAGACACCACTAATGTATTTGAAATATCCATAGGTTTGGGAAAAGGTTGAATGTCAAGAAGGGACATCATAAGAGGAGGCTCAACTAAAGGAGTAATGAATAATTGCACCGTTTTAGGGTGAGGATCATTCATGATCATAGGGGGATTTGGAAGCAAGATTGAGGTGGAGGGAATTGAAACAAAAAGGGTGGAAGAGGAGGACACAATAGAAGGCACCAAAGCAAGAGCTACTAGCTCCCCTTCCTCCTTATGCAAGGGAGCCTACTCAATGGCCAAAGATTTCCTCTGATTCTTATGCTCATGTGCAAGGTGGTTTCTTTGGCTCCGAGAGCTAGAGGTTGCAACTTGAGGAGGAATGAAAGGCTCTTGTTTAGTAATTGAAGTTTCCAATATGGTTGTTTCCGGTGGAGGGATTGACTCCTAGGTAGTAACATGAGGAAGAGATGTAGGGGTAGAGACAACAACAAGTAGAGAAGTTGACTCAAGTGCCTTAGTGGTGGACCTCTTCCCATTCACTACCTAAGGGGTAGTAGCAGTAGGAGACTGCAGAGGCTGAAACATAGAGACGACTCCATGGGGACCTTCCCCCTTACCATACATGATGGGTTGAGGCACCATGGGAAAGATAGGAAGTTCAAACACCTGACGCTTGGCCTTATGCCAGGTAGACACCATCAGACTCCTCAAAAGACACATAGGGTTAGAATTCGAAGGTGTCACAGCATGGCAAGAGGTAGAGGTAGGTGGAACTATAGAGGATGAAGAATATGCTTGAGTGGACTTCTCCTTTTTTCAAGTGGCAACAACAACCTTATGTTGTGCTATCATGGAAGCTTTGATTGAAATGGCATAGGGAGAAGGAGGGTAGGTCACTTTAGATGCTATGCCCCCATTCTTGTATTTCATATATGTTTGATACAACACGTCTATCTTGGGAGGGAGTGTACCAACAAAGGTAGGCCAGAAGTGATCAAGTGAGTAGTCTCCATGCACCACCATCAGTTTGTAACTGGTGTCATGGACTACATGTATAGAACCATCATGAGAGAACTTCAGGCATTTGTGGATCACCGAGGGGACTCCATTCATGGAAACTAGCTAAGGAAAGCCTAGGTTCAATCTAAAGAAATTAGACTCGGGATAATATCAAAGAGAGCATTCACAGTCCTGGGCCCAACCAGGACTAATAGGGTGATAGAACTGATGGGAGGAACGAAAATTTCATCATGTGTACGTATAGTTCTTTTAGACTCATCATACCCATCCTTATGTAAGAATTTTATTAACAAGATGTCATTTTTTATAACATTAACCCAACATGTAGGGTCAATGAGAATGCTAGTTATAGTGTTCCTATTGATACATGCAAGAATGTACAAAGGAGAGGGTTCTCTATTAGCATTCATCGACAAATATTGTGAGGTAAATGTTATAGCAGGAGATTCACTTGCAGGCTACACAAATGGGATGGGAAGATGCATAAAGGAAGCCATCTCTACATACACCAAAAAGGATTCTCTCAAAAGCCCCCAAGGGTTTCACAATTAGACAGTGACTTATTCAAGGTTTCATTTCATAATGCTTATGGATTCTTCTTAGCTATTCCGCTAGGTGTCATAGGTTGGGTTACAAGGCTAGGTGCCTTGACACAGACACACCCACAACACACCTAGCAGACAAGAGAAGAGTCTCTCAACACTACCAACTGGAACTAGAATAGTTCATATCGTGTTCGACAAAATGTAAAGGAGGGGAATCGATTACTCAGGACCCTAAGTCATGGGAGGGTCTAGAACAATTAGCTACCCTAATTTACCTCACACTAAAGGATTTTTTAAACTAGGTTTGATATTTGAGGGGGTGAAAAATGAAAGACAATTGATTTGTCACTATCCTTTTGTCAACCCAAGAGTTAGGAAACCAGGTGAGAAAATTTATGAGTCTAGACTGTAACTTAGGTAGCTCTCTGCCAAAAGACTCCAATGCATTGTATTGGCATCCTGGTTGAGTGTTGGCATCCATAGGGACATAGAGTACAAAGTACAACTCAAAACTAACAAATAATTTGCTAACTACCTACTAATTTAGTTTTATGCTATGATAGAAAATAGAAAACAGAAAATAACTAAAGTATTGAAATAACAAGAAGAATACTTTTACTTAATAAATTGAATTTGATAAAGAGCAGAATAATTGACAAAGGTTATAGAAATGCAACTTATGATTAGTCCAACCTCCTGCAATCTCCACATGAATAGAATACCAACACACAAAAGAATGAGGAAAAATGTTGGGGCTATTTCAAGGCTTGCCACAATCAAACCTCCATTTAGGTGTTCCCACCTCCACAGATAACTGAAATAGCCAGAATAGAGATAATGTGATATGTGAAAGCACTAAAAGGAATAATACCAAGCAATGCCAACAAAAATATGCTATTGAAATTAAAACAACAATGTTAAACAAATGGATATCACCTTCTAATAAGATGCCCTCAAGCACGTGGAGGAAGATATGAGCTCCCAAGCTTGTGAGTACCAATGTTTCCACAACAACAAGAGGAGAGAAACTAGCAAAGTATCAACTTGGAGCTTCAACAATGGTGGACAACCTATGAAATGAATTGTGTAATGCTTAAGAAGTGTGTAGAATTCTGAAGTGAGATTGAAGATGTGTGAAGAAGATCAATTCAATGAAGGAGATAGTCTTTTCAAGATGAATAGGAGCCCAAAAGAGCCACTCAAGGTTGGTCAAGGGTGCAGGGACGTTACACTTCATCGCCAATGGAGAAGTGTAATGCCTTTGCAAATTACAGAGGTGGGAATCCTATCAAGATGGCAATGCGCCACACAGACGTTCGCATGCCACGCTAGCGTCCCCAATAGAAATTCCACCACCGACACTACAAATAGCCACCAAATAGATGGAAAGCAGATGAAAGAGGTGGAATAGCATCTTCAGGTTTGATTTTTCTAAGCTAAGGGATGTAAATGGGAATTTACAAGGGGTGCAAATTCACTTCATTACAAATAGATATATCTATGGATAGGGATTGACATATAAACTAAACAAAACATAAAATTATATCTTATCAATATCTGAGTACATAAAAATACTTCATCAAAATAAAATAAAAAGTAAACTAGAAATGCATGAGCATGCAAATTTCACCATTAAAATTATTAAAAGAGGAAAAACGTCGCACTATGGAGTACTTTACCACCACTTAGCATCAACTTCTTTATTTACTCGAATGCTATAAAAGAATAATATTTGCCGGGGCTCACATCACACGATAAATCTACTTTTGATTGGTCGAAGGTGTGCACCACATACCATTTTATCTTTCTAGTCAGTGCAAGCCAGCAGTAAACCAACCCTTCGAGCTGGATGCTGTCAATTCATCTCTATCCAGAGTCGTTTCGAGACTGAATTTAAGTGAAATTTGTTGGCCATAATCTACAGCCATCCACTAGGTTCGACATTAAATAAGAAAGATGCAGAAGTAAGCAGTGGAGTAGTAATATTTGACGTCGACCTGGCATGATTAAATACTCGTTTGAGAGCTACAGATTTCCAGGCTGAACTCATCCCATTTAGTCTTTTGATGCAGGATTTTATCTCAAATTCTCATCTCTCTAGTCTTTCTAGGGATAATTAAATTCAGTTTAGAAAATAATACTTGTTAGTGTGTTAAGAGGTTGGCGTTTCCTCTTGACAATACCATGTTTCTGCACCACTTGATTATGAAGGGCTATGCTTTCATTATTCTTCTGTTCTTATTTTCTTTGCCCCTTGGTAAATCTGCTCGGACACTGAGTTCCACGAAGAGCAAGGAAGCCACTCCCCTGAAAGAGGCGAGGGAACTAGAAACAGAAGGAACTAAAGTTGCTGAAGGGCTTCGTCATTACGTGAAGGTAACAGTCTTTCCTTCTGATCCAAACGAAAGAGAAATCACTGGCAAGAAACTAGATGAAGCCAAGAGTGATATTAATGTTCAGCCATTATCACACAGTCCTGGAATCGGCCACGACGATCCTCCGGAACCAATCCATTGAATTGACATAATGAACAGCTAGACATTATTATGTATATTTTCAATTTAGCATTGCACTATTTTTCTTATCTATATTATTCTGTATATACGCTTACGTAGATGATTAGAACGTCATAAGTGAGCTAGTTATATAATATGACTATAAAGATGATTAGAGCTTTTGGAAGGAGGCTTGTTAATGGCTAATGTTTTCGTTTGATGAAAAACATGCGTGTGTGGCCTCCAATTTAAAAACTAAGAATTATTAAATTATTCATTTAGGAAGGAATTTTAATGATTCGTTGGAGGGGTACGTTCAATACTTCTTAAATCATTTTGGTTTCATATCATCTTCATAAGGCCATTCATTTTTCAGTTTCTTGGATGTAAATGGTATGCTTGTTTTTTTGGTTTTTTTGTTTTTTTTTTTTATTGCACCAGAGGTATCCTCGTGATCCAGCCCAGCGGCCCAACCAACCTTGTCTTGGTTTTATTTTTTGTGAAGTTGAGGTCTGGAAGGGGAAATGGTGTGCTTGTTGTATAGAACTCCTTTTTTTGAAGTGTTAGATTGTTGGTTGGTGTGTTATAGTTTGTTCCTTGCTTCTTAGTTGCTAGTTCTTGATGATGGTTTAAATTTTATAGACCTATTTTTCATATTTTTTAGATATCTTGAAAAAATCTTAATTTAATAAAAATAATTAATTTATTTTGATGGTTGAGAAGTAGCTATTCGTATTTATGAGTATAATTTTTTAATTTTAGTTCAGAAATATTTAATTTTTCATTTAATTAGAAGAAAAATGATGATGTAAGAATTAGATATTTTTTATAATTTTTAGGATTCATTCTACATTTATAAATTGGTAAACATATGATGAATTTAACTATTTTAACGTAATTTTTTTTTTTCAAAATGAACTTCATTTGAAAAAATAAATTTTGAATATAATAATGAAATTATGAGTAGCAAACCTTTTGTATCTACAAATATAAATTCATCTAAGTATTAAATATTACAATAAATATTCATAGTGCTAACAAACACATTTGAGAGCTTCCTAAGTAATGATCTTCTCTCTATGATAAGTCCTTTTATTTGATTCAATATTTTATTGAAGTTGAAAAGACAACAATTAATGAATGTAATATGACTTGTTATAATGAAAAAGCATAGAAATAACAAGATCTAAAATGGTTATTTAAATATCTCATGTAAAACTAATTGTTAAAATCTTTTCAATGTGACAATGCAATTGATTTTATTTACTTAGTGAAATTTCATGATGGGCCAAGATTGCTTGTAAGAGGAACTCAATTAGATAATAATTTCATAAAGGATAGAGTGTATGGTGACATATTATTAGTCCATGTAGCATAAATATTAATTTAAAAAAGAAAAATTCAAGAGTAAACAACATAAATACAAATATTTACTAGGACTCGATAAAAAGACATAAAATTATGTATAAAATATATGTGTGTGTTTGTGTATATAGAGATAGATAGGAAAATCATGCACACATATATTCAATGATCATGGTTAAAACTTTCCATATACAAGATACTATAGTAAAGAAATCTCTCGTGGTTACAATTCTTTTCCTTTTTTTTTAGATCTTTATCTTGAGATCCTACTTCACTTTCAAAATAAATGTCAGCTTGGTATACGAAGCTCTTGATGTAGTAAAGTAGCATAAAAAAAAACATGACATAATTCTCTTAACTACATGTAATTGGACCTAAGGGTTTAAATTTTAGCGACTTACCTTAGGATTAAGGTGATGTTTTCTTTAGAGATCCTATGTAATAATGTTATATCTCTAAGAATCCTAGCATGGATACTTGGTCAACCATGGTGGTTGAGAGATACTAATATTTTATTTTATTTTTCTTTTAAATTGGATTATCTTTAATTGACATCAATTAACGGGTTACTTATGATAATAATGGCTATGGAGTGGTTTGACTTTATTTATACTAATTAAATATACATATAAATGATGTGTGGGAGTGGTGCATCTTATTTATGACAAGTGGAGAACACATAGTGTAATGGGTTCAAAATAGAATAGTGTACTTGGAGAATTTTGTCCACTCTTCTTTATGCTATCATTTTTACTTACTATTCATGGTGGATTATTTAATTTGTTCAGTTGGCTATTATATTTTTTTATCAAATTGATCATGGTATTTTATCTTTTAGGAAACCGTTTACAAATTTCCTTCTATTTTTTTTTGTAAAACTTAGATTCTTTATGTATTTGTTTTAATTTATATTTTATATCTTAGTAAAATTATACTACAAAAATAAGTAATATCAAATTGAAGAATGGAAGTTTCATTTATTTATGCAACACTTTTATTTGATTAGTAGATTTTTGTCCTATAGTTTGTGCTAGATATATCTTAAATTTTATCTCCACATACGTTAGATGTTATGTGTTTACATTTTTGAGTTTCATAATTTCCTATTATTAATTTATATGGTTATTCATGATCTTTTTAAAATTTATTAATTAATTATGAATAACTTTAATGAAGTTAATTATATTTGTGCAATTATTAATCATGCAATCAATACCCTCGTTTAATAGTTTCGTTAATATACAATATTAGAGTTAATGTTGTTAATCAAATAAGGATATATTTCCAAAAGTGTTTTGAGAATTTTTATTTTATTTGGATTATTTGATATACTAGGTTTTCTAAACATATTGTATTTAAAGCCTTGGTTGAAATATATTGGTTATAATTAAAAGATTAATGGTCCTACTGACACGTTTAAATTAAAAATGAATAATACCTTAGAGAAAACTAATAAATATAGTGAAGTTTAAAAGATGGTAAGTTGTGTATATGTATTTAATAAAGTTAAGAAAAGGACAAACAAGAAGGATATTATAAACTCCATAATGTCATATGTTAGGTAGTATTAGTTGAGTACATATTATTTACAAATCACCCGTATGTAATATTATATAAAGCATTATAAATATATTTTGTATATATTCTATCTATTTGTTATAATAAAGTATTTAACCCACATGCCTAGGATAGTGGTAGTCATATTTTGTAAGGATCTATATATTAGGAAGATTTGAAAAATGAAAGCCATAATAAATAATTTTAGTTGGAGTATATGATCTAGATATAAGTTATCTTATATTTCTCTCGTCTTCTACATACTTCTATGTGATTAATTTATTTTATCGTGTAGATTCATGACAAATTATATATGAGATCTTTCTAAGAAGATTAATACAAGTAACATTACTAATTTAGAGTCATCTATAAATATCCACCATATGCTCTAATATTGCCATAGATGGATATTGCTGATCAAAAAGTGATTACAACAATAATCAAACTAAATATATTACCCATATTTTTACTAATTTTATTTTCCATTGCAAGTTATTTTCTTTTTAGGTTAGAAAATATATTCCAAGTATTTTTAAATATCCTTATGAATTGTTTGTCACAATAATGGTAGATTCTTATTAAAGGATTTGATGTAGTGAAGATTTTTTAGGTTTCAATAATTTTGGTTGTTTCTCCAACTAATTTCTAATATGTTAGGATAAGTATGATTTATCTGTTTAATTTTACTTATGTATAATTATGTATTTATTTATCTGGGTGGTTTTTTCCCATGTTAGATAGTTTTCTCACCCGTCACACATTTTCATGCCTTTATAAGGCACTATTGTACATTATGTAATTTATCTCATCTCAGTATTTTTCTCTTTTGAAATAGTCGTGTTTGCCTCTCTGTTTTTGTGAAGATTATTTGCAGGTTGTGATTTTGGGCTCAGTGGTTTACACTAACACAATATCAGAGCCTTTAACCTTCGCCTTCTTCCGCCATTGAAAGTTTTCATCAAAAGAGTTTGAGGTCGTGTATTGAAGGTGTTTTTTTTTTTTTTTTTTGCCGAGGAGAGTTTTTTTAAGGTTTGAAACGGTAGTTTGTGGCACTGTTGAAAGGAACGATTTAAACATTGGTTTCTGTCGCGTGAGAATTTGGAAAGCAGCTAATTTGCATTTGAAGGCTGCTCCTCAATTCTCAAAGGCATCGTGACTGTTTTGAGTGGCAATGGAGGTGTTTGTTGTGAGGCCCGCGCGGAATCGTTCCAACACTGATTCAATTTGCCTTTATCTGGGAGGCGCCGATTGAACTTGACCAATGTAGATGCAGTTTTGCATCCTTTTGCTGGACGTGAATTACCTATTGGAGGCGCGTTTTTTCTCTGATTTGAGCCAGTAGCAGCGAATTAATTTGTATTTGTGCGTCTGATCTCTGGAAGCGGCATTTTTTTTCTGTGATTGAGGCCCGATTCACCATTTCTAGGCTGTGTTTGAATATTGGAAGCATGTGAAGAGCCAGATAGGTTTGACAGATGATAAGACTTTGACTCCTGAGTCCAAGTTTGCAGATTTGGTTGCTGACTCTCTTCACACGGGGAAGCCAAGAGGCCGTGATTTTCATCAAAGGCAAAGATTTGGGGGCATCCTCTTATATTTAGGGGCTGATTATGGCCAGAGGGCCATGGCATTCTGCCCTTGGCAGCGCTCCAAAGAGGCACGTATGGAGCAGAGACGCAAGTGATCATTGGCAGGCCGCAACAAGTCTTACCCATCGTGGGTGCTCAAGGCATTGAACCATATCTGTAGCTGGCTTTCTATATATTTTTTTTTCGGGGAAGTGAGTGAAACTTGTGTGCTGAGAAGGCCCGAATCTCTATTTTGAGGAGGACGAGGCGTTTCTTTTGTTTCCCAATTCCTTGGAAGCTGGAAGTGCAATCTGCAAGAGGCGTGATTTTGACAAGTGTTTTGCCTGTCCATAAGAGGCCTGTTGGTGGACGTGTCTTCCAGCTGGGCATATTTATTCTTCCCTGCCACATCGGATTATCTACTCTATCTACCACATTTATTTCTTCTTCCTTCCCCCTTCTATCTTCTTCTACATTCTTCCTCTTCGTTGCATCTAGACTCTTCTAGTTTTAGCGTAATCTAGAAGCTTTCGTTGGTACTTGGAAAATATACTCTGTTTTGTAAAAGAAGTGGATTATTACTCTGTTTTTGGGTGAAAAATTGCAGGTATGACTGTAAGAGAGCACGGCAGCTCTATTTTGATAAAGGCATTAATACAAAAGTCTGTTCTGTTTTTAAAATCTTTGCTGTAAGCTGTTTTTGTGTTTCTTTCCTCTCTTTATCTATTGCATTTAGTTGTTTTGCTTGTCCCTGTTTTTACAAAGAAAGTGGTATCAGAGTACAGGGAATAGGTATTGCAAATGTCTGAAACTGCCAAGGAGGAAAGAGGGTTTGTCAGCAGATCAAACATAAGCCATTCCATATTTGAAAAAATAAGCTGCATATAAAAAATGAGAAGCAAGACTTCAAACAAAGGAAAATATCGAAGTAAATTGAAGCACACAAAAGGAGAAGAAGAGGCTCGCTGGTCTAAAAAGAAGACACAGGCAAATGCAGATTTGGAAGATGCGTAGGTCAATGGAGTCATTGAAGGCATGAAAGGTTGAATAAAGGGGCAGATTTTGTTGTTTGCAATCATACAAAAGAGTTTTATAGAGATTGGAAAAAGAAACTGAGAAAAGCAAGATTGAAGAAAATAGGAAAAGGGTTTTATTGCAAAGGCAATTTTTATTTTGGAAATTATGGAGGAACAAGTGGAAGCATTGCACAACCCCAGATTTCAATTTTTAATGAAAAAAAATTATGACAATTGGAGCATAAAAATGAAAAACCTATTATGCTCCCACAATGTTTGGGACTTGGTTGAAAATGGATTCCCTAAACCAGCAGACCAACAAGCTTATCAGACTCTGTCACAAGCTGAAAAGGATTTGTTGGAGGAAAACAAGAAGAAGGATGCTAAAACATTGTTTATCATTCAGTAGGCAATGGACGAATCATTCTTTCTCAAAATTTTAGTTGCCACAAGATCAAAACAAACAAGGGAAAGTTTGGAAACAACTTACGAAGGCATAGAAAATGTGAGAATAGCAAGATTGCAAATTCTGAGAAGGGATTTTGAAAATTTGCAAATGAAGGATACAAATTCAATAGATTCATTCTTCACTCATGCAATTACAACATTGAATCAGCTTAGATCCTATGAAGAAACTGTTGGAGATCAGAAGATTGTAGAGAAATTACTTAGAAGCCTACCTACAAAGTTTGATCTAGTTGTAATAGCCATTCAGGAGGCCAAAGATCTTATTCAGCTATCCATAGATGAATTAATGAGATCACTCTTAGTACATGAGCAAAGATTAAATCAATCAAGGACATCATCATTGAAGAATGCATTCAAGACCCAACTTTCATTTGGCAAGACAAGAGGGAAATCAAATTACAATAGAGGCAGATGATGTTTTACACCAAGAGGAGGAAGAGAAAATACACAATTTGAAAGCAAAAGACCAGCATCAAGCTTGCATCCTCATTCTACACCAACAAGAGGAAGGGGGAGCAACCATTCTCATAGTCATCATCAAGGAGAAAGGTATGATAAATCCAGCATCCAGTGTCCTTATTGCAATAAATTTGGACATTTTGCATCAGAATGTAGAAAAAGGAAATATGACATAAATAAGAAAAAAAACACATTTTACAAATGAAAACCAACCCAACACTAGTGAACAAAACACCATATTGATAGCATGCAATGTAGCACAAAAATGCTCCAAAGAAATATGGTTCTTAAGTAGTGGTTGCAGTAATCATATGAGTGGGAGTAAGGAGATGTTTTCAACAATGGATGATTCAGTAAAATTAGAAGTAAAATTAGGGAATGATCAACAAGTTTCATTCATGGGAAATGGTCAATTAACATAAAAAACTAAGCAAGGTGAGGAGAAACATATTTCTAATGTATATTATGTTCCTATATTGCAACATAATCTTATAAACATTGGGCAACTAGTGCAAAAAGGATATAGAATATACTTTGAAAATGGTGAATGTGTGATTTTAGATAAGAAACAAAGCAATAGGTTGATTGCAAAAGTTGAAATGACAAAAAAATAGGATGTTTCCACTTAGAGTTCAAAGTGAACTATCCTTACAGCCACAAGGATTGCAAAAGGTTGCTAAGTTAGCTTTCAAAGCTTCATACAAAAATGAATCTTGGCTATGGCATTTAAGACTTAGACATTTAAACTTCAAAGGATTACAACTATTATACAAGAAAAGAATGATATATGGATTGCCACCAATAGAGCCACTTAAAACAACATGTGAAAGTTGCATATTGGAAAAGCAACATAAATTTTTTTTTCCAATTGGGGAGTCTTATAGGGAAAAATATCAACTTGAGATAGTGCATTAAGACCTTTGTGGACCTATGCAAACACCATCCATAAGTGGAAAACTCTATTTTTTGACATTTATTGATGATTTCAGCATAAAAGTATGGGTTTATTTCTTGAAATACAAATCAGATGCATTTTTTGTTTTTAAGGAGTTCAAGGAAAAAGTTGAAAAAGAAAGTCAATATTATATCAAAACATTGAGAACCGATCAAGGTGGAGAGTACATATCAAATGATTTTCAGAATTTTTGCAAAGAACATGGAATAAGAAAACAATTTACAACAAGGTATACTCCTCAACAAAATGGAGTAGCTGAGAGAAAGAATAGAACAATCATGGAAATGACACGAAGTATGATAAAAACAAAACATCTAGCAAATGAGTATTGGGCTGAAGCGGTTGCATGTTTGATATACATATTAAATAGATGTCCCACAAAAGTAGTGATAAATAAAACACCAGAAGAATCTTGGAGAAAAAGGAAGCACAATATAGCACATTTGAGATTCTTTGGATGTGTAGCATACTCATTGATACCTCAAGAGTTGAGAAAGAAACTAGATGATAGATGAGAGAAGTGTATATTTGTGGGATATAGTGAACAATCCAAGGCATATAAGCTATACAATCCTATCACAAAGAAGTTGATAATAAGTCATGATGTTGAGTTTGTTGAAGAAGAAGCGTGGGATAGTAGCATAGACAAAAAAACTACAATTGCAGCTAGTGTTCCACAAGAGAATGAAGAGAATGAAACTCAAGTTGTGAATCCTACTACACAAGCAAATGTTCCTACAACACCTTCTAGGGTACCTACCACTCCAAATCCAATTACTCCAGCAAGTAATAATAGTAGTGAGTCCTCTAATCCAACACTTGCATCACTAAGATTGAGGTCTATAAAGACTTCAAAGAAGACACAAAGTCTAAGAGAGGTTTATGATGAAATACAAGAGGCTAAAAATGATGATTTATGCTTTAATTTTGTATTTTTAACACAAGTTGATCCAATTTATTTTGAAGAAGCAATTAAGGATGACAATTGGATTGCAACCATGGATGATGAAATTTAGTCAATTGAAAAGAATCAAACTTTGGATCTAGTAGAGCTTCCTAAAGGAAAGGATGTGATTGGAGTTAAATGGATTTACAAGACAAAGTATAATGCTGATGGAAAAGTAGAGAAACAAAATGCAAGACTTGTAGCTAAAGGCTTCACACAACAGTTGGGCATAGACTACAATGAAACATTCACACCTGTGGTAAGATTGGATACCATTAGAATGGTCTTATCTATAGCAGCTCAAAACAATTGGAAAGCTTATCAAATGAATGTTAAATCAACATTCTTCAATGGCATTTTAGAAGAAGTGTATAGAAAACAACCACCTGGTTATGAAGTTTTGGGAGAAGAACATAAGGTATACAAATTGAAAAATACACTATATGGTTTGAAACAAGCTCCTAGAAATTGGTACAACAAGATAGATTCTTATTTTGTGAACAATAGGTTTAGCAAGTGTGGCAATGAACCAACTTTGTATGTCAAAGTGAATGATGGAGGAGAAATCTTGATAGTGTGCTTGTCTGTAGATGATTTGATATTCACAGGTAACATGCCAATTGACTCATTCAAGGTAGGTATGGAAAGAGAATTTGATATGACCTATTTGGTACTCATGAAATATTTTCTTGGGATAGAGGTAAGTCAAAATGATCAAGACATTTTTATATGTCAAAACTAGTATTCTAATTATTTTTTGAAATTACTTAAGATGTAAAATGTAAATCCAACTCCTACACCTATTGCATCAAGGGCTAAAAACTTAGGAAGGATGACAAAAGTCCTAGTGTTGATGCAACTTTATTCAAAAGATTAGTTGGCAGCCTTATGTATCTAATTGACACAAGACCGGATATCATGTATGGGGTTAGTCTCATTTATAGATTCATGGAAAAATGAAAGGAATCACATTGGAAAGCTGGAAAAATAATTTTAAGATATATAGTTGGAACAAAGAGCTTTGGGATTTTGTATACATCTTTAGATGATTACAAACTAATTGGATATACGGATAGTGACTAGGGAGGTAGCATGGATGATAGGAAAAACACTTTAGGGTATATCTTTTATCTTGGATCGGGTGCTATCTCTTGGGAATCAAAGAAACAACCAATTGTGATACTCTCATCAGTTGAAGCAAAATATGTTGCAACCACATCAACAACTTGCCAAGCAGTATGGGTGAGAAGAGTACTTTCAGATTTGAGGTATCCACAAGAAGAACCTACAGTTTTTTTTGTTATAATAATTCAGCAATTGCTTTATCTAAAAATCATGTTTTCCATAAATGGAGCAAGCATATTGATACACGATATCATTTCATTCGAGAATTGGTTAACAATGGTGACATATATCTTGATTTTTGTAAGTCCAACAAACAACTTGCAGACATCTTCATGAAGCTACTTGCAAAGAATGTTTTTGAGTATCTTCGGGAAGGACTTGGAATTGTAGACATACATGGTAGTAAAGATTAAGGAAGAGTGTTGGTAGACGTTTCTTCTAGCTGTGCATATTTAATCTCCCCTACCACATTAGATTATCTACTCCATCTACCACATTTATTTCTTCTTCCTTACCACTTCTATCTTCTTCTACATTCTTCCTCTTTGTTGCATGTATACTCTTCTAGTTTTAGCGTAATCTAGAAGCTTTCTCCGCTACTTGGAAAATATACTCTGTTTTGTAAAAGAAGTGGATTATTACTATGTTTTTGGGTGAAAAAATGTAGGCATGACTATAAGAGAGTACGGCAACTCTATTTTGATAAAGACATTAATACAAAAGTTTGTTCTATTTTTTAAATTTTTGTTGTAAGTTGTTTTTGCGTTTCTTTCCTCTATCTATTTCATTTCATTGTTTTCCTTCACCCTATTTTTATCAACAAGGCCCAATTCTCTATTGAGAAGGGAATTTTTTTGTGTGGAGAGGGAATGATTTTTACTAAAATTGGCGGAGGCTTCTAGCTTGATTTCCCTATGTATTCAACTGTTGTGTTGATGATCTATTTTTGCTAGGCACAATTTTATGCTTGAAGAGATTTGATTTGTTGTTGGAGACAAATTTGTGTGTTTTCCCTAAGTTTTCCCCTAAATATTTAGGGTTTCAAAGATACGTCGAAGTGGAGGTGGGGAAACATTGCTAGAAAACTTATCCTGCATTTTCTACGAAGGTGTCAATTTTTGCCTTTATATTCTCTAGCGCTCACATTAAACATGTGAAGTTCTTTTCTGCTTGGTGAATTGATTTGGAAATTTGGCTTGGTGATTTGGTGTAAGAACCTGCCACAAACCCAGCAAGATGTTTAATTTTTTACTCAATTTTTTTTTCAGATTCTTAGCCATTTTTTGCATTATTGCTTCTTGAAGTATTTTGGGAAGGCTTCATTTCTAGTATTTGGGAGTTTCTAATTGTTTTCTACGGTGAATGTCTTTGTATTCTTGGAGATTTATCATATTTCATTATGGAGTTTTCATTTCATCATGCTGTGATTATGTTAAAAAGGGGAAACTAGAAAAATAGAGAGATGGTATCATAAAACATCTCAAATGGCTTCATTTGTTGCCACACTTGTATAATCGTGTTCCCCCTCTTGGTACTGATAGTAATAAATTTGTATGGAATTGCAAAAGGGATCATGTTCTAGGAGTTATTGCAATAGATATTGATGATGCCACTTTGAATGTTATTGAAAATTTAGAGTGTCCTCGTATTCTTTGGACTAAAACTTGGGAGATAAATGAATATCTTGATAGTCATTTATTCCTAGATGATCCTGTTTCAATTTGTCTTGTGCCTCTTCATTTTTTAGACAAGATACCCTATGATCATGCTACTATATAGGAGTTTGAATCTTTGGAATAATTTGAATCTTCAGATGAATATGACGAGGGTTCTTCAGAAGCTTCTTCTTCTTCTTCATCAGGGATAGTTGATGTACCTTCACATTTAGTGATTCATTGTACAGAGTCATTGATTGAGGCTCCTATCATTCCTGAACAACATGATTATCATTGTCTTCCTGATTGGGATTTGTATTTTCCATACATTGGTTCATTGTTTGTGGAATCTCACATTTCTAACTTGGAAGACACATTTGAGGGTATATCCCTCTTATTTGATGATAGTTGTGGTACAACTATTGTCACTCGATATCAGTCTCTAGAGAATATTCAAAATTAGTTTCTAGTGGTACCTTGTTTGTCACCTTCTATTATGATTGGGCATGTTCTTGATTAGTTCATGGCATCATCTTCCAAGGTCTTCGCGACACATGAGTAGATTTTAGAGACATTTTCATCCTACATTTTGATTTTACTTGTTAATTCCTATCGAGAATGAGAAGCATTCCTACATTTGTACTTTGTTTTCTTTCTTGCAAAAGGGAGACAAGATGTTTGTTGACATTGGATTATATTTTTTCTTCAGACACTTACCATTCTTGCAGGTGATTACACATTGTGGGGGGGCTTTATAGTCTCTCTTTCCCTCTTATTGGGGGTCACTGATTGCATATAAATGATGTATGTAGTCCTTGGGGGGTGTGATTGAGTCCTCTATCCATGCATCGTTTTTTGTTTTCTTTTGGAGAGGGGTTTTTTCTCATAGGGTTTTTCTCCTTTTCTCTAGTTGTGAGAGATGCGTGTGTGCAAGAAGTTGAGTCCACTTTTTGGCCAAAAAGTGGAAGTGTTTTCCCTGAATTTTAGAATTTGACACATTTGACCTTAAAATATGAAGCACTTAGAGATGGAATCTTTAAAAAAGTCACTGATCATAAAATGTAGTACTCGGAGTCTAGTTTCCAAATATGTAATTTATTTCAATACCCAGATTGTAAAAGTTGAGTTTCAATAGGCGTTTCTAAAAACCACTATTTAAAAGTCACTTTTTTATACCATACCATGCACGTGTACGACATCCATATTTTGACCTAAATTATCATATTTTTCTAAATCCTTTTGGGAAAAGATTTGTGACTCATTGAAGCTTGTTTTTCAATTTTTTTTTGTAATTTTTTATTGAATTTTTTTTTTTGTTAAATTTTTATTAGGCATCTTTGTCATTTTGAAAAATCGTCGTGTACGACACGCATAAGATAACCTAAACTTATCATTTTTTGATTTTTTTTTTAAATTGAAAAGAATTGTTTGAAGTTTGTTCTCGTGCAATCCATTCGTCAAAATGTTATGTTGATCAAAAGTTATTAAAATACTAAAAAACCTGATAATTCAAAGTTTATGGACTAGTTTCATTAGAAATTAATTGAAAAATAGAAAAATTAATCAAATTATTAAAAAAATTACATATTTGGAATCTACACTATCTCATCTATAATGGGTTTTAATTTCGTAAATTTTTTGCAAAATAGGTCTTCAGACAAATGTCCAAAGTCACTATTTTCCTGTGACATTAATAGGACCTTCAAGTTGCAGGTCAAACCAGGTCCAAAGCTTAGGTTTGGGTCCCCAAGCCATTTCCCAAACCAAAAAACAAGCCAAAAACCCACCCAAAATTCATAATTAAAAAGGGGATCGTTTCATTCAAAAATGGATCTCATTTTAAAACGGGATCTCGTTTCATTCAAAAAGGGATCCCATTTTAAAACGAGCCCCCATTTCATAAAAAATAACATTTTTTATGGTTTTAAGAAACGAGATCCCGTTTTGAAAATTACCAAAAATGGAAAGTTTCAAAAATGGAAGTTTCCGGAAACTTTTCAAAATTGGAAGAAAAATGGAAATTTTCAAACGATCCGTTTGAAAACTTGATCCATTTTGAAAAATTTTCATTTTGGAAATTTCGTTTTGAAAAATTTCAAAGGGATCCCATTTTTTTTAATTTAGGCTTGAGATCCCACTTTTTAAAATGGGATCCCACTTTTAAAAACGGGATCCCCTTTTTTGCAAGCCAAATTTTTTTTTTTGCCTAAGGAAAAAACTTCCACGTTTTGTGGACTCATCTTCTTGCATTTACCCAGATTTATTTTTTGTATTGTAGTTGTAAATGGGTACCTAACATGGTTGTGTAGATAGGACCGATCTTGCATTTTGGGTATGTGCAGGATCATCATGGAAAAAATAGGCCTTTAAGTGGCAAGAAATTTAGAAAAATCAAAGTTAGGCAACTTGACATAAAAATTTGAATAAGTTATCGACATTATTTCAAAAATGTGTAAGAATAGAATCTGTAGAAAATTGAATCTAGTTTCTAAACTACTAGGTATGTTTAAAAAAGCAAAAAATCTATTTGGTGAAAATTTGAAATTTCAATACAATGGTACTTAAATTTCAAGGAAAAAATAAGAAGTAGGTGTCTGTCTGACCACCCTAACCACAATAAAATAATAAAAAAATTTATAAGATTTGAGATATAAGTAGAGGACTTATGCCTTGATGTGATGCATTCTTTTTTGTAGTTTTTTTCCAAGTAAATAATTAATTATAAAAAATTTATTACAACTTTTTACAAAATATAAAAACTCGTATGTCTGACCACCTTAACTTGGTCAAAACTTTATGCAATTCATTTTTTAAAAAAAAATCCTATAGTATGTGAAGCATAGAATGTGATGCATGTTTTGAATTCAAAAAATGTGATACCGTTTGAAAGCTATAGATGTTTTTCAATCAGCCTATCAATTAGGATTTTGGTCATAATTTGAATAGAAAATGAATAATAATTACTTATTAAATTCAAAGTAAAGAATAATTTATATTGGTAGAAAGTTGAGAATCTCCTTTAAAAACCCTTTCGCTTCATCAATTTTGGGTAAAAAATAGTTCTCAGCCACATACCCATCATATTGCCACTTTTTGGCCCATCATGATCCTACACATACCCTTTTGTATTTCAATTTTTGCATAATAATCTCCCTAAGTTACACTTAAGGGGGAAGGGGGCAGCGGTGAGAGGGTGTTATGGTAAATAGGATTTACCTGCTTAAGTTTACTTAAGCATAATTATGTATTTAATTATCCAGGTGGCTTTTCCACATGTTGGGTAGTTTTCTCACCTGTCACACATATTCATGCCTTTATAATGCAATATTATACATTATGTAATTTATCTCATCTAAGTATTTTTCTTTGGTGAAATAGCTATGTTTTCTTCTCTCATTTTTGTGAAGATTATTTGTAGGTTGTGATTCTAGGCTTGGTGGTTGACACCAACACAATATTCTCTAAAGAAAATCCATGTCTAAATATCAAAATTTTTAGAAGGTTGTCCAATGAGAAAGCATATAAAATATTTCTACACTTTAGGCTCTATAGAATTGGGAAGGTATACTTTTTATCAATATTACCAAAATGACAAGTGATTTTAACTTGATATTGACTTAGTAGTGCAAACAAAGATTTTGGCACCCTAATACTTTCTAATAGTTCTAGGGTTTTTCACCTAAAAGGAGAAATATGGGCCAGAACATAATGTATACATTCAATAATTACTGTATAATGGATGCAATAAACTAAAAAAGAAAGATGATTATTAATGTAAAACCTAAGCTATGCAAGTTGTTTGAAAACACATTGTGATATGTGAAAAGACCTAGAAATGAAAGTAAATTGTAATAGAAATGAATGAAACTGAATGTGTGCACCTGAGAACTTTTTGGAGACTGGAAATGACTTCTGAAATGTTTTTTATGCTAAAAATTTGGCCTACTAGGACTCATTTGCCAGTCTGGGTGAATTAGTCCCAAATTTGGGAAACTATTATAGAGCCGATTTTTGACAAATGGGTATCCAACACTATAGAAAAAAAATTTCAGGCCTGGAAATGGAACTCAGTCACCACTAAGGGCGAATGAGTCCACTTCTAAATTTATTAAAATCCAAAAGTGGAAATAGAAGCCCTTGGTATGCTCTTCAATTCCTGACAAGTTTCCGCCTCTAAAAGTCTGATTTTCTACACTATATGTGGCTTTTTTGTTGATATTTTAGCTTTGGAAAGAACAAGAGGTATTCAAAAAGTATTCAACCTAATCTTCAATGGTTTTCAAATCCTCAAAGTACCTAAATCTGCAAACACACAAGAAAAGAAGGAGAAATGTTGTATGTTAGGGCATGTGGGTTTTCCTTGGTGAAACCTCTTTTTAGGTAATCAAATCACAATGAAGAAATAATTTAATGAAACATGAAACAATGGAGTTAGAGACATTCCATTATGATTGAACTTGATTTTCTATAACAAAAGATGAAGAATCTACCCTTGAATGTCCTTGGAAGCTATCTTGATGACTTAGAATGTAAAAACCCTAGTTTTCTTGACTTAAGAGAGAAGATAAATGATGAATAAGATGAATGAATGATGAATTATGAATTAGGATTTAGAAGTTTATATTTATAGGCAATTCTCCTAATTTTCCTATTAATTGGATCCCTAAGGCCAACATGGAGGAAAATCAAACTTAAAATCCAACTTTTCCCGCTTAAACCCCGAAAATGGCTCAAATGGGTCTCATTCACCATCAAGGGAGAATGGGTCCCACCTAGATGGGACTGATTCACCTCTAATGGCAAATGGGTCCCACAGGGATCATTCTGCTAGTTGGAATGTGAGTAAGGAAATCAAGTTTATATGGTGCCTTTGTTAGTTATTTGATCAAATTATGCCTCGAGATGTACAATATGGGGTCACACGAGCCTATTAATGATGATATAAAGGGTAATTAGGGTCAAGGACATAAATTTCAATGTGAAAGTGTTATTAAATACACTTTACAACACTAGAATGAGGTCCACTTAGACTAGAAAGGAACAATATCCAATGTGAATGTATAAGACACATGACAACACTAAATTAAAGTTAGGTTTAGTTCACAAGCCTTCTATATTAACATGATAATGTAATTAAATATATTATACATTGTTGAATTAGGGGGGAAATGGGTCCATTAGACTTAGATTCTTAACAAGAGTCTAGAAAAGTGTGAAAGTCATTTACAACACTTTACAACACCTTTACAAGACATTAATAAGTAAATTTTATCCAATTTACAAGGGCCTAAGACCTAGTGTGGATGTGTAAAACACCTCACAACACCAAATCAAGGCCTCATTAAGTCCAATTTATCTTCAATTATTCCTAAATCAAGCAAGCAAAAAGGGATACTTTCTCCATGTCCACAAGTTGATTATTTCTCATATGTGATCACAAGGATTCATATAATAAACCATAAAATTAACCTAAATTCCTTGTATATATTTAGTTCCAAGCATGTGAACACAAATAATAATAATAAATTATAAAAATATTAATATTTATCATTTTAGACATATATTTTAAACCTTCAATATAATTAGTGTCTTAATACCAATTCCTTTCCTTAACTACAAAGCCAAATAGTCATGGAAATATTTTTTTCACAATAATTCAATCATATTCTAGTGGACAATTGATATTACTAATTAGCAATTAAATATGTTACAAATTATAGCATCCAAATGCAACTCTACTTAATAATTCCTATGCAACACAATACCCCCTACATTTTATGAAAAGTATTTTCTCTATTCCTCGATTCATATAAAATAATTCACAAAATAATTGACATACACATGATTAAAATGAACTCAAAAATCCCTTATCATTTAATTCCAAAGAGTAGATTGAATTAAAATTTTGAGATAATTAAATTTAATTTTCAATATTCTTTTCATACAACTTGACTATAAATATACATTGGTGCTTCAAAAATATCACTCATATAATATATTTCTCTAACACTAAATCTTAAACATGGTATTTCTAAAAATAAACCCAACCAAATAATACTTATAATCCTTTACAATGAGGCACAAGTCCACTTAAAGATAAAGTGAGTATGTAGGCTCATGAGTGATTCATGTGACTCATGTCTCTCATATTACATTTGTTATCCTTTACAATTATGAGAAAAATACTAATTATATATTTTTTTCCTAACTGACTTGAGAGGTTGTTGGAGACATTAGAAACTCAAGGTTGAATATTAAATACCCTACTGAAGCAAAAAATTTTAAATTTACTATCAAGAATAACTTCAAAATTTTGTTGAGGACCAAAATTGTCATCTTAATTGTCATTCATAAGACTAAGATGATGACATTGAAACCAGATGAATAATTGAAAGCACCACACTCCACTTGTTATTTATATTTCTCTAGCTATGTCTCCAAAATTCACTTTATGGGTGATTGGAATGATAATGCCTTAGTAATCTTTATAAAAATAGATCTAGCTTGAATGTAGCCCTATAATCTCATGCATTGTGTTGTTTAGTAATAAGAAATCTAGCTCTCCACTTTCATAAATAAATTAACACAAAGAAGGAATGATTGTGTCAAAATTTCTTTTGTATTGATTGAGTGACTTGATAATTCTATTAGTATTGAAAATATTTGGCATAATATTCTTCTCAATATTTTCTAAAATTATTAATTTTCCATTAAGTTGTTGCTTCAACTTTCACTCATAAGATGTAATTCCTCTCAGAAAACCAAAAACTTCATTTGTACTAACACAAAAATTTATGATCTTTTGGTCAAATTTGGAGCATTTTGTAGACTTTTTGAATTGAAAACACCTTAGGATTCCACTTACATAAAACATGTTTCAAAATATCCTAATATTGCAAGTACTTGATCTATGCATTTTTAATTTTATTATATCCCTTTTAGTGTTTTCGAGTCTATTGAATTTTTTATAGAATCTATGACCAATGAGGTCATTCACCAAATCAGTCACCCTTTTGTTCCTATCCTCTTTTACTTCCCTATGTTGTGTTATAAGATCTTCAATTTTCATAAAAAAAATTCTCCCTAGCTTGAGATTATATTTCTATACAACTTGGAAGAGTGATTATAACTAGCACATTAGTAGCATGGGGGATTGTAGAAGGGATTGTATCTTATTATATTATTGGATTAGCTTTATATGGTCTTACTGTAGCTTATCATAGTTAGAGTGCAATTTTTTTGTGGCAACATCCCTAAACAAAGAAATATTCATGGAAATGGAAGCATCTTAAGAAGTGTTAAATAACCTCTTTAGAATCATAGTTCAAGTTAAACTTTTATGTTTCCTACTATACGTGGCTTGCTTGTGTCTAGTTTCATAGCTCAAATAATCATGGTTTCATAGTTAGTGTTGAAGACAGAGGTAAAATATGTTTGAAATATTAATAATAAACTAATTGAAGTTGGGAATACTTCAAAGGATCAACCAAGAAGAATACCATCTGCATGAATAAGATAGTGCTACAACATGAGCAAGAAGATAAATTGATCAAATGATGATCTTGAATGTACTGAGATAGAACTCATGAGATGAATTGGAATTGTAAAAGAGCCTTGCATATATAAGGAAGGAGAGATGAGGTTGGATAACCACCTTGGTTGCAAACATTAAATGCTTAATGCATAATTTTAAATGCATGAGAGAAATATTAAATGCCTAGATAACTAAATGCCTATTAATGAGATATGGTCCTATTAAATACTAGTTTCTAGAATGCCACCTAGGAAACTAACTCCTAAGTAAACTTATTAATGATGTGAATAGGCCGTCACTAATATCTAGTTAGGAAATAACCCCATTCACACTAACACCCCCTATAAGTGTAACTTGGGAGTGTAGTTATGATGTAAGTGATGCAATATGATGCAAGAATGGGTCTCAAATACAAGGCCATATTTGGTACCCATGTACAAATGAAAATGCAATCTCTTACAAATAGAGAAAAGGAGAAAACCTCATTGGACAAAAATCCTCCCCAAAAAAGAGATATAATGGAAAATCTAATGTTGATCATGTACAAGTAATAGAAGTGATGTATGGAGTTCTCAACATCAATACCCCCAAGAGCTACATCTATCACAAGAATACTATAATCAATAGCCCCCCACAATATGTAATCACCTGCAAAAATTGTAATTTCCTGAAGACTAAACATGATCCAATGTTGGCAAACAACTTGTCTCCCTTTTAGAAGAAAAAAAACCAAGTACAAATGTAGGAATGCTTCCCATTTTAGATAGGAATTGAAGGAAGAATGAATGATGATGATGTATCTAAAAATTTCTCATGTGAATGCAATACAATGATGCCTCCATTGAAGGAATAGATGTAGACTATATCCCCCCCCTGAATGAAGTTTCCTCAACACCATTTAAAGATGTCTGAAGGGAAAAAACTATCTAGTGATGAGAAACCAAATGTCTCCCTCTACGAAGGATAAATCCAATGATAGATGCTAAAGAAACTCCAACTCCATAATTAAGTGGGATGGAAGAAGCCTCATATATGAAATCATTGAAAAGGAATCAAGTGCCTCGAAGGTGGTCTCACCAACATCAGGATCCCCAATCAAGGTCAAAATAATGAAATGTGGAGACTCAAGAAAACTATCCAAAGTAGAATATACATAGAGGAGAGATATCCCCTTAAGAATGTCCTCCAAACTCGTCGAAGTAGACAAGTCTACACTACCTAAAACAAATCCTTCCCGTGATCCCAAGTATAGAAAATTGAATATGTCCCAATGAATAGGAATGATGAAAGCATCATTCAATGACTCTGGACAAAAAATAATTGAAGGTAAAGGTACATCAACTACCTCTGATGGAGGAGAAGCATCTAAAGAACCCTTGACATCCTCATTTTAAGATTCAAAGAATTCCAAATCTATGAGCTCATACATAGTATTATCATCATAGGGTATCATGTCTCAAGAATGAAGAGTCTCATGAAATTCTAAATAATGATCATTGGAGAATGGTGAAGCATCAAAATCTCCATATATTTACCAAATCTTAGTCCAAAGAGTATGAGGACAATGAAAATTATGAATAACTTTCAAAATATCATCATCGACATGCATTGCAATGACCTCTAAGACATCATACATTCTTCAACTCCAAGAATTTTTTTGAATACCTTTATTTAGAGGGGGAACAATACCATACAAATATGACAATAATTCAAGTGATTGCAGATGGTTTATGATGTCATCTTGCCATTATTTATTGTTTCCCTTTTGCAACATAATCACAAAAGGATAATATGTAAACCCCATAATGAACTATGATATATCTCCTTGGTATTACAAAGACACACCTTCAATATCAAATAGAAACTCCCAAGTATGATGCACAACTAAAAATGGAGCCTCCCAATGCAAAGAGACTTTCTCAAAATTACAATATTTCCAAGTTATCAAGTAAATGTCACATATTTCAAAAACTTAATATAATGTACCTAGGGCTAAATTTAAGAAAATTAGATGCACAAAATGATAGAGATCTGAATCACCTTAGCAGTTTTGTTGGAATCTCCAAAAATCCGATAAACTGGTGAAAAGATACAAGCTTGGGAGTCCAAAATGAAGCACTTAATTCAAGCTGAAATAAAATACTACATGAATAAGATCTGATAAAAATTCCTACACTAGTGGATAGTGCTCAAAATCATCTTTTCAATGATATCTTATTTGTTTAAATCTGATACTCGAGTCAAAATTTATGGTGATTTTAAGAAAATTGCCTAATTAAGACATGATGGGGCTTCCATGACAGTCATTTTGCCATCAAATTTAAGATAGTGACCCAATTTTTAAAAAAATCACTAAAAAATAAATTTACCTCAAAATATGAAGTATTTTATATGATTTTGAACATAGAGTGGATTTTTTTTTTGCAACAAGGGTGAGGAAATTTTTTCTTGCAACTTGTACGATCTATACGGTGCACTTCCAATATCGCTGCAAAAAAGTTTTGATGGCCTTTGGATGCTGAAGTCAAATTTTTATAAATCGGTAGGCCTTCCTTAGATTTTTCTGACCTTCTGAACACAATTATGGTGTCAAATATTCCCCAAAGTGTCTCAAAAATTAGGTGCCTCTTGGATGAGAAAAACTAGCCCTTCATGAAAACCTTTAGCCTGCAATAGTCTCCTCAGCTCAACTTTCCAATATGAAATGGATCTCCTATGGCCTATGCTCTGAAACTATGTTGGAAATATGAACAATAACCCAATTGAAGTTGGGCATAATTTCAAGGATCAACCATGAAGAATACCGTCCACATGAATAAGAAAGTGTTGGTACATGAGCAAGAAGACAAATTAATCAAATTATGATCTTGAATGTATTTAGATAGAACTCATGAGATGATTTATAAATGTAGAAGAGCCTTGCTTATATAGGAAAGGAGAGAGGAGGTTGGATAATCACCTTAGTTGCAAAAATTAAATACCTAATGCATAATTTTAAATGCATGAGAGAAATATTAAATTCCTAGATAACTACATGCCTATTATTGAGAAATTGTCCCATTAAATACTAGTTTCTAGAATTCCACCTAGGAAACTAACTCCTAAGAAAAATTATTAATGATGTGAATAGGTCTTCACTAATATCTAGTTAGGAAATAACCTCATTCACACTAACAAAATATACCTATTCTAAGTTTTCTCTTGTATGAGAAGGGATTCACCATCCCACTCTTTGATACTAGTGTCTAATGCCATTTTTCATACAATATCCAACTCAAGGAGTAGGATAAAAGAACTTTCATGTACTATGCTAGTTAAATTTTCATGTTTGGAAGTCCTCTATCCTTCTTTGCAAAAAAGAATTTGAGAAAGTGTTTTCTTTGATTACACAACTTTGTATGCTATACATATTTGAATTGGTGCAATAAACAAGTATTTATTATGCTATTATTCTAATTTCTCAAAAATAAAATCATGAAAACTGAATTTAGATATTTGAAAGTTAAATAATAAAATGTCGACATCCGTATATTTGAATTTGGAGCCAAAATAGGGGGAAATAGGCACCCTAGGTACTAGTGTCTTGGGCCTATTTTTCAAAGATTAAGGAGTTGATGGAAAATTATTAAATGAGAGAATTAATTTAATGCTTGCAAATTATGAGAAAGTATTTTAAAATAATTTGTGGAATACATAACTTAGGAAATTAAGTTTTTAATTATGTCCTATAACTTAAAGAGGATTTAAACATAGTGCGAAATTGTGAATGGTGACAATTTATGATGGTACACAAGTTATATATCATTCATTTCCTATCATCTCAAAGATTTTGATCATAATGTTAGGATTGGGTGTTGTAAAACATGTATAAAATTGGATAATTTAATTATGTAATTAAATAATTATTTATTTGAGGTAGATCTAGGAGACAAAGTTATCCACATTAAATATTTATTTTGGGCCACATGTAAACATATATGTCACATTAGGTGAGATAATTTATGTTTATTGCACATGGGGAAATTATTTAATGTTTGTAATAAAAAGTAAATGTGGGGTCAATGATTTTATGGAATCATGGTTTTGATCACATGGTTTTATCTTACCACTTGGTTGTATTTATGTGAGGTAATGTCTATAGAAGAATGAACATGGCTAGAGCTTTAAGGTTGGCTAGCTAGGACTTTGGCTTGGTTTCTCATTGTATTAAGTCTTATTCTAAGGAATGTACATGTGAAGCATGAAATTGGATGTGTGGACATATGCTTGGTCATATGGAGGATGTAATGTAGAGGCTTGACATTTTAAAGGTGTTCATCAAGGCTCTCTAAGTGTATTGTAATTATAGACACCTAAAATTGAACACTATAATTTGGTCAGTTTAATCTCATCATTTCATCTAATCCCCTTCTATGTGTGTTGAATAAATAATATTGCAATTATTTAACTAATTTTATCAATTTATCCCTAATTATTCTAATGTTCTAAAGTAATTAATTAATTTTATTACTTACATTACCTTTCTCCTCTATCCCTCTCTAAATTAAATAATGTGGATGCTAAATCTGCATTTTGGCTAAAAAAAAAACAAACATGAGTTGTTAGTTGAATCAAGCACATAAGATAGAGCATCCCTATGAAATAATTGATCATACTAAAATATGCAAGCTAAATAGAACAAAGATAATTAAATGCAAGCACATAAAATCATGACCAAACCCTATCCCATAGTGGATTGGTGCTATTGTGGAAAATAGCCCTTTCCTAACCCTTGCTAAGATAAGCTAAATGATATAATGCCAATGATGATGATGGAGTAAGATGGGAAAAATCAGTTCTCAAATGAGGAGAGTGACTTTGCATAGGATTTGTGGAGTTGTGGAGGATTTTTTGAAGGATGAAGCCTCTATTTAAATATTCTCAAGTTGAAAGAATGTTTATGAGAGAGTAATGTGGGATAAAAAACAAGCCAATTAAAAGAGGCCACTTGTCAACTTGTGATAGGATGAGGAATGAGCACATTTTGGTCAATGTTCCAAAGAGAGGGAGATTTCAAATTTGAATTTGAGAGTAAATGTTGAGTTTGACTTGTGCAAGGGGACATGTAAGAGCCATGTAAGAGCTCATAAATTCTTTTTTGGATGTACCTTTCAACTTGCTTTTGAATTCAAATTTGAGGGAAGATGCCATGTTGAGTGAAAATGCTGATTTTAATAAATAAATAAAATGATTTATTGGTGCAAGTGGGAAAAGCTAGAGGATGTGATATGCATTAGATTAGATTTAATTAGGATTAGATTAGTTCATATGATGATTAGATGATTTGACCCATTTGACTTGAATATTTTTATTTATTTAAATAAAAAAGGGATAGAAGGTGATTTTATATTTAATTAAATAAAAGGATTGATTTATTTAATTAAAAGGTGGGTGATAGGATCAAGTTGATTTAATTAATTTAAACTGATGACTTTAGGAGATTGATAAATAAAATTGATTTATTTGCTGAATGGATGAATATGACCTAATCGAATACATTATGCCAATTTTGCATGTCTACATTTTGCCCCTCTTTGAAGCAATGTACTTGCTGTGTTGGTTCAAAGAATAAACTTCCCATGATCAAAATTCAAAAAATTTATGAATTTTTCAAATGCCCTAATGGAAAGAAGTACATCAGTACATTGCCCCCTTGAGAGATCGAGCAAAAAGATTCAATTTGAGGGTCGATCTCATGATAAAGAGGTTCAAAATGGATGGTTATGGATGATGATGCAAATGAGATGATTTTAGGATGCTTAGAATAACAAATCTATATTATCTTAAACGACTCAAATGATGATATGATGTGAGATGGATGAGATGAATGATGCGATATGCTCTGATTATCCAAATATATGATTTATGAGATGCTTAGACTAACAGATCTATATTATGATGATGAACATGCATGTTAGATGATATGCAGGATGCTGATGGTTTGTAGATGTAGGATGGATGCACTGGTGATGATGATTAATTATTCATGACATGTTGTTAGTGCGAAAAAGAAGACATCAGATGATGACAAGAGGATCCAACAAGCCAACTTTATGAGAGACGATGATGATGATAGATGATAATCATGATGATTCGCTTATCAAGGATTGGGACTTTAAAAGGACTACTTACCTTATGTCTGATAACACTTGTAGATATGATGCATCAAGGTATAAAGAACTAGGATTGCATTGTACTTAGTGTGATGGACTTTGACTCAACAAACAAATAGGAGTATTCTTGTTCTGACTTGACATACGAAAACCTTGCTGGACGTACCTAACAAAGTATTCACCAAGTTATATTACAAGAACGTCCAAAAGCACAATAAAAAAGATAATGATTGTTGCCCCATTCCTATCTCTCTAAATCCTTCATTGGGATATCATCGAGAGGTCCTTGGAATGAGCGCAATAAGATAAATCAAAAAGAAAATATCAAGTATGCAAACAAGCCAATGTTCTTCATACCTCTAGCCAAAGGGATTTTGTTTTGATAGGATAAGAATCCAAGTGATATTCAAAATGATGCCCATTGTCAGAACGATATATCCTAGGACATGCATTGTATACGATGATGATGGGTAGATAAGTTGATTGATAGGCTTTTGATATAAAGTTTATTGACATGTTTGAAAGTGATCAAGAGTTTGATTTTCCATTTAAAGGTTTGTTGTTTCAATTTTTATTTTACATTTGAAGTTTGCTTTTGCTGATTGCTGTGATTGTTTCTATTTGTTTTGCTAAAGGATTAAGGTGACAATCAATTTATTATGGATGATTGATTATTGCAGGTGCAAGTGAGATGGGACAAATGGATTTTTTTGAATATTTGGATGTTTTTGACATTTTGAAATGTTTTGAGGTTGTTTTTGGTGTTTTCAAGATTTTACAAATGTTTTGATTTTTTATTTTCGAATGTTTTGGGGTTTTTTGAGATTTTGTGAATGTTTTGGATTTTGCATTTTTATTTTAGTTTTGAATGCTTTTGGATTTTGATGTCTCAGGGGCTGATCGAGATTAGCCTTTGCCTAGATTATAGCTGGGAAGTAGTTCAGTCTAATATTTTTGATCTTTTTGGTTTTGAATGTTTTGGATTTTTTAATCTTTAGATATTTTGGATTTTCCATGATTTTTTGATGATTTGGATAAGGATATAATGTGATGATATTATTTCCTCTATTTAGGATTTTTGTTGGGAACCAAAGCTAAGGTTGGTGATTGAATCGATGGATTGATGATGATGATAACATTGTTGAGGATATGCAACAAATGCAAGGATTGATTGGTCGGATTGATGGCGATAACATTGTTGAGGATGCACAACAATGCAAGGATTGATTGATCAGGATTTGATGATGATAAAATTGTTGAGGATGCACAACAATGCAAGGATTGATTGATCAAGATTTGATGATGATAACATTGTTGAGGATGCAACAATGCAAGGATAATGTTAAAACACAAGGATTGAAGATATCCCCAAGATGATGATGGATTGATGATGATTTGATCAAGACTGATGATGATAATCATTGTTGAGGATGCACAACAATGAAAGGATAGTGTTAAGCAACACAAGGATATCTTGATGATTTCTTGATTGGATTTGATTGATCATGATTGATTAAGCTTGGTTTGGAACAAAAGATGTTTTGGATGATTTGATGTGACATTGAAGGATGTGTTAGATGCGACTAATATTGATTGTTTGGATCGATGTTTGATGGAAGATGAAACGATAGGAATGTCTTCTCATCAAAATATGCCATGGGCTAGTGATTCGGTTACGGATCGAAATGTGACCAATTTGATTTCACATTGCCAATGTTTGAATCTACATAAGTTGGAGGACATAGATCAAGATTTATTCTTGAAACAAGATGCAAATATTTTCCCCCAATGTCTAGCAATGTATGGAATGCCATTGGATGGATGCTCGACTAGGTGTGTGGATGGATGGATATGGTAAGTACACCAAGGATGCCAACGATAATCTTGCGATAAGATAAGGTGTTTGGATAAAGAATATGCTTATTTGGATAATGCTTCATGGCTCAAATAATGTTGCATAGGATAGGATCAATGAAAATGACCCATGCCAAAGATGTTTACCATAAGCAAGTGCAAAGT
>VDFB02246608.1:42577-74673 GCA_007258455.2 Sequoia sempervirens
AAATGAACCACATATGCTAAACTGTGACACAATTGCCAAACTGAGACGCATTTTCCTGTTAAAATTTTAAGCTTCGCAGCCGAAACCTGAGGTCTCCAAACTGTCAACCATTTGTTAAACTCTGTCACCAAGAAGACTCTGCCAGAAACCTAACTTGAAATTGCTCAAAGTCTTGACCATTAGCTTGCATTAGTCACCATAGGTTTCATACCTCATTCCTTTTTCGTTGTATACATTTGACATTAGACTATCCCTAGGTTCACATTTTGCATAGTTAGGATTAGGCAAATCTTAAGCACCCCTTGGCAAAGGCATTGTTTTCAAAAATAGACCCTTTTGGACCAAGTTATCAAACATCCTTTTAGTCATTGTCCTCTTTTGTGAGATTTCTTCCAACTCAAAAGTCTAGTTAGGAAGACTCACTAGTCACTTAGGTCTTGTCAACTTGTCATTTACAATAAAGTCCTTTAGCAGTCCAAATCGAAAACAAAGTACAAGCTTAGAAGTGGTTAGATAACCTCATCTTACTTTGCATACACATTGCATACTTTATTCACAAAAATCCAAAAATATTAGTCATTCTAGGCATCATTTTGAACTTAGACTTCACATAGTGTCATACTTTCATTTAGTTGTCATTCCTCCTTTGAGCAATCTCATTTATGGTCGAAACCAGACTTCAAAAGCAAAAGAAACAAATGGAAAACTTTAGACAAGACCCCAACAGTCCTCCACATGACTCAAACTGGACCTTGAACGATCCATTTACCAATCTAGACAATCAACCTCTAGTGACAACACAGTCCTTATCCAATAGTACATTCAAACTCTACTTGCAAAGAGATGAAAATGGTCAACTACTTCAGGAAAACATAGTGGCATTGACACAAGACCCAGAGGTCTATCAGCTTGCTGAAACAATAGCGCGTCAAGACATAGACAGATTTGTAGCTATGCTCTTGAGTGAAGGAGCTAAGTTACCACCAAGATTTGACATCAACACTCTAAATGATCCTAATGCCAACAACATACATAACATCTCACATAGTGGTCAAGTTCTAAATACTACAAGCAACATCCCTTTTGACACCACAACAACATTGCATACCACGTCCAACATTCCAAACATCTCCAATACAATAAACACTACATCTATTGGGGGAACACAATCATCAACAACATCCACAACACTACCCCAATTGAATACAACTACTCTTGGCTCCCCAACACCATCGAAAAATTATTCCAATCCTCCTTTTATCACAACAGTAAATACCACGGGGGCCTCATCAAGTCACCACATTCCTCCCTTGACAACTACATCTACTACCATGAATACAACTTCAACAAAATCGTTCAGTAGTAATTCACAACATCCTTTGGGAGGAGCCACAGGATGTATCTTTATACAAGAACAACAACAAAACATTAACACTACAACATAGTCAAATGTCATTGCCTCCCAAGGCACAAATACAAATGTCCCCCTTGTACAAAATCAGCAATTTACACAAGGTGGCCAAATAACTCAGCCAGTGACATCATTAATACATCATAATGTTCATGGTCACAACATCCCCCAAATAACGACACACATAGCAGGGGGACACATTCCAACATACTCATCCAACGTTCATAATCATCAACATGCACCTAATCACAACTTCCAATACCAACAACACACGTCATACGTACCGCAACAACCCATACCGCCACAATACACCTATACTCACGCAGGAACACATGGCGTACCAGGCAATCCAACATATGGAAATGTAAATGACCCTACCATAGATGAACTCAAAGCAACAGTGAGGGATATGGAGAAGAAAATGCAAAACATGTTTGTTACAGGCGGGAAATCAGAAATATCATATGACCTGGATGTATACCCATTCAACACAAACTTACGTATGCCCGCATTTCCGCCAGGATACGTGTCACCCAACTTCACTAAATATAGAGGCAAGACAAATCCCATTGAACATGTTCACGAATTCGCAACCAACTATATGGATATCGCCTACGAGCCAACATACTTGGTGAGACTCTTTTCCGAAAGTATGGCAGGGCAAGCCCTTGAATGGTTTTCAACGCAAAAAGATATCCAAACATGGGACGATCTCAAACAAAGATTCATAAGAAATTACGCATACAACATTGACATGGACACCTCTATCACTAGCTTGTGCAATCTCACACAAGAAGATTCAGGTGAGACATTTATCTCGTTCTTTCAAAAATGGAGAAGCCTCGCTAGTCGATGTCACATCGACATTCCTGAAAGGGAAAAAGTTGACATGTTTGTCCAAACACTTCTAGGGCCCCTAAAATTTGCATTGCAAATACATTGTTGCATGAACTTCACAGAATTAGTGGAAAAGGGGGTCCAAATTGAGAAAGCCCTTATCGCAAAGGGAGAACTAAGATATGGTTCTAAAAATACAAACACCAACCCACCCGCTGACAAAAACAAATATTGGGTCAAGAACAAGCATGCTACAAATGACGGTGTTGTGGACGCCAAGACAGTAAGTCCTGTATTGGCCCTGAAAGGGGTTCAACAAAAAAATAGACCAACAACGACACTGACACCTCCTCCCAATACTTCTTCAAACAATCAAAATGGTCAAGACATTCAAGGACAATATCGTCAAATAAGACAATTTCCTAGGGGTTGCACATACACCAATCTAGGTGAACCCATTGCAGAAGTCCTTAAGAAATGCATCCAACATGGGGTCATCACACTTCTAGAAATAAAACCTTATGATCTAGGACAATTCAAACCAGCATGGTGGAATGACAATGCAATTTGCGAATACCATCGGGTCAAAGGGCATACAACCTCTAACTGTCGACAACTAAAAAACATAATCCAAGACCTTATTGAAAATCGCACCATCGAAGTAGGTGGATCGCAATTCAATTCCAACTCAAATCATACTATCCACAAGAATCCACTGCAGGACCATGGTTCTCATAATGCTTTCACTTTAGGTTCATAGAAGCAAGGTAGCTATGCCCGAGCCAAGTACGAATATTCTGGTGGACCTACTATAAACAATGTCCGAACTGAAGATGAGTACATCAATACCATTACCATCAAGAGAGCACCCCAGTGTAATGCTACTACTCGCAGTGGCAAGGTCACTATAGCTGGTCCACCTTCATCTAAACAAGCCAAAATCATTATATCAGGCCCATCTATTAAGCAATCACAAACCAATTCACCGGCTAAACAGCCAAAACTTATCTCAACCCCACAATAGTGGAAACCCAAAGGTCATTTTAACCTAATTGACCAACTAGGAAAGACTCCCACGCAAATATCTATTCTTGAGCTGCTTCGTATCTCTCCTGCGCACAAAAAAATCCTAGATAAAACTCTCCTAGAGTCGTCGGTCCTGAAGGACATTGATGTCAATCAGTTTGAAACTATGGTGGGATATCTCACCACACCACACCACGTCACCTTTTCGGACAAAGATTACTCCTCACATAAAACCAACCACAATGATGCATTACACATAGAAGTTTTTGTCCACAAGCACAAAGTTAGACGGGTTTTAATAGATGGTGGAGCAGGGTTGAACATATGCTCCCTCAAACTGGTTAAGGCTCTTGGATTCTCTGATGCATGCATAGACCCAATGAAAAGCATAATGATCAAAGCATACGACGATGAGGAACTCTCTTCACGGGGTGTTATCTCTCTTCCTATCAGAGTGGGACTGCTCATTGTAGACACAACTTGCCAGGTCCTGGATTTGGAACTACCATACAACATCTTACTTTGTCGTCCATGGATCCACGCCTTAAAGGTCATTCCATCGACATACCACCAATGCCTCAAGTTCCCTTTTGATCGTACAGAAGTAACCATATACGGAGACCCCGACCCTTTCCAATATTGTACCAATTTAAGGGGTATCTCTGAAAACCAAGTACCTATTAACCGAGAAGCACCTAGCTCCTCATCCAAATATGTCGATCCTTCCACACTCATGTCATTCTCCACACCCACTTCATCCACGTCTTCCACCATACCACCACCTTCCACCAGCCCTAAGACTGAGGCAACTATCAAAATCTAGGACCTGGGCTGCGGAGAGTTCAAACTAAATACAACATATAGCATAACTACAATACCCACTCCTCCAAAGATATATGGTCGACCATGTTTTAGAATGGAACCGTAAGAAACATTCAAAGTTCCACCGAATATATTTTTCATCAAGTGGGGAGACATGAGTGATGAATACCTTGTTAACATCACAGGATGGATCTATAAGGATACAGTCTCACTACCTCCACTACTAGTTCAAAAATATGGCATTGGTTACAACATTATGAAGGCTAAAGGCTACGATGGTACTAGTGGCCTTGGAAGAAATAAAACTGGTCGAAGGGAACCCATAGAAACTTTCAAAACTCTGAAGTATCTTGGATTAGGGTTTGGATCACTTGACAATGGTGATCGACGTACCTCTGGGCTTTCCAGTGAGCGAGTACATGCTTTTGAAAATGTCGAGACTACTAGGGAAACCCTAACCGAAATAGACTCCCATGAGTGGGAATTTGGCTCAGAACGATCCCTAAGTGACTGTTGCCTCGATGATTTGTTTTTCGAACCATGGGAACTGACCTCTGAACAACGATTTTGGCAAGCATTCAAAATTGAGCAGGCACCAAACAGTCAAAATCCCACTACCACTTCCCATGACACACAACAACCATCATCCAAACCCCCTCAGTCTAATCTATCTAAAGTGTCAGATGACATTGATAGCCAAGGATCTCAAACCTTCACTCCTTATTATGACAACAAATATGACACTAGTGAAGGATAATACTGGATAGAATCCGATGTCAAGTTGGACAATGATAACCTCATGTACAACATCAATGAATCCATCTGTATGCTATCGGCATCCTCACCCGAATTCACTAGCCTTGATGATGGCATTTCATTAGTCTACCCTGAACTAGTCGATTGGGACCAACAAGGACCGCCAGTTCTAGACACATTCCAAAATGATCAATCCATTGCCGAATTCATGGGATTACGTGAAGGCATACCTAGTGGGGACCACAAATCAGGATTTTCTATTGATTTAGACTGCACGACATACTTCGGTGAGACAGTTCAGTCCTCTAGTCGCAAAAGTAAAAATAAAGTAAAAAATGAAACATCTCTAGGTGAAAACCGAAAGGCACCTCTTGACGATAAAATAGTAAAAACAAAGGACGTATCTGTGGGTGAAAACTTCTCTGAGGTGCCCAAAGATGGAGGACTGGACTTTCTCCCGGTGCAATAGGAGAAATCAGCCATGCTTGTTGAGGACACCATAGAGGATAACATTTCAACTCCAGAAGACCCCAAGATGGTCCTATTTGCGGCATCATTGATAGATGAAGAGAGACGAGACTTTCATAAATTCTTTAATGAATGGAAAATAAACTTTGCATGGTCCTACGTTGACATGCCAGGATTGGACCCCGAACTAGTTCTACACCATATGCCACTAGTACCCAATGCTAAACCAGTTAAGCAGAAGTTGCGCAAAATGCACCCTCAAGTTGCTCTATTGGTTAAAGCCGAGCTAAAGAAATTATTGGATGCCAGATTCATAAGGTCTATAGATTATGTTGAATGGATTTCCAATCTAGTGCCGGTGACAAAGCCAAATGGGCTAATTCAGGTATGTACAGATTTCTAGGACATAAACAAAGCATGTCCAAAGGATGACTTTCCTTTGACCAACATTGACATTATAGTCGACCTAACTGCAGGACATGAGATGCTATCCCTCATGGATGGTTTCTCTGGTTATAGTCAAATCCGCATTGCTCCTGAGGATCAACACAAAACAACATTTACATGCCCATGGGGTACATACTGTTGGAACGTCATGCCCTTCGGTCTCAAAAACGTAGGTGCCACGTATCAAAGGGCTATGACCATGATCTTCCATGACATGATGCACAATATAATGGAGGATTATGTAGATGACCTATTGGCCAAATCGACAACTAGGAAAGATCATTTGAAGGTACTTGACAAAATTTTCAAGAGATTGGAAGAGTACAAGGTTCGGCTAAACCCTAAGAAATGTGTTTTTGGGGTCACATCAGGAAAACTGTTGGGATATATCATCTCCCGAAGAGGCATAGAGGTTGATCCGGCAAAAGTCAAAGCAATCATCGACATGCCTCCACCTAGAGGGATTAGTGAACTCAGAATCCTACAAGGCAGAGTGCAATCTATTCGCCGCTTCATAGCTCAATTGGCAGATAAGTGCCACCCATTCCAGTATCTGTTACACAAAGGTGTCCCCTTTGTATGGACGGATAATTGTCAATAGGCCTTCCAACAAATCAAAGATTACTTGCTATCAACACCAGTCCTCATGTCGCCTATTCATGGAAAGCCATTAATTCTATACATCTCAACCACTAGTTCAACACTGGGGGCATTACTGGCCCAAAATTATCATGAAGGGAAAGAAAGAGCAATCTACTACATCAGTCACACACTGATAGGCTATGAGTTGAATTACACATACATTGAATGTGCATGTCTCGCAGTTGTCTTTGCAGCCCAAAAACTAAGGCATTATATGCTCAATCATCAGACACAACTGGTTGCCAAGATTGACCCATTGAAATATCTACTAAGTCGAGTAGCATTAACAGGCCGGTTGGCAAAATGGGTCATGATCCTAAGTAAGTACGACATACAATATGTTGAATGCAAGGCAATAAAAGTGCAAGTAATAGTGGATCAACTGGCAGATGCACCAATCCACGGCTCTCATCCATTGGTAACTGATTTTCCTGACGAGTCCATTTTTCATGCGGAACCAGCAACACCATGGAAGCTATATTTTGATGGGTCCCATACTGGTCATGGCTCAGGCATTGGAATCTTGTTCATCACACCACAAGGGGATTCAATTCCTAAGTCATTTTGAATTGCTTTCCCTTGTACAAATAACATTACTGAATACGAAGCACTGGTTACAGGTCTCAGGTTGGCAATCAAATGGAAAATTTAGACATTGCTTGTATTCGGGGATTCCCAGCTAGTAATCAACCAAGTGAATGGTGACTATGAAACAAAGGATGAGAAGTTGCTTCCTTACAAGAGGATGGTGGATAGTTTCCTAACATACTTCCAATTAGTGTCTTTTGAACAAATCCCCAGGGTACAGAATAAGGTAGCTGACGCAATGGCTACTATTAGTTCCCTCTTGGACATCCCTAAAAATGTGTCACAATTTGAGTTCCTAGTAGAACAGTTGTTGATACCGGCATATGATATCCCAGAGTCAGAAATGGTGTGCGAACTTGTTGGCCCCAACTCTCCTTGGTATCAGGACATTTATGACTATCTAAAGACCCATACCCTTCCACCGAACCTATCCAATAACCAAAGGAAGTCCTTCATTAGGAAATCCACAAGGTATGCCATTATCAGTGACACTCTATACCGCCGTAGTTTCAACAATACCCTCCTTAGATGTCTTGACACCGATGAAGCATGTACGACCTTACGAGAAGTGCACAATGGTATATGTGGATCTCATTCGAGCGGTCCTACTCTGGCTAAGAAACTAACGAGACTCGGGTATTATTGGCTGACAATGGAAAAAGATGTACTTGAATATGTCAGAACTTGTCGCAAGTGTCAGATCCATAGTGACTTAGTCCATGCTCCAGCACAAGAACTCTGGCCAATCACTTCTCTGTGGCCCTTCGCTCAATGGGGACTCGACCTCGTGGGTAAGATTCATCCAACCTCATCCAACGGCCATAAATTCATTATCACCGCCACTGAGTATTTCACAAAGTGGATCGAAGCCATCCCATTGACATACATTACTGGCAAACAAATATCAAAGTTTATCCTCAACTACATCATTTGCCGGTACGGCCTTCCACAGTCCATCATCACTGACAACGGACGTCCGTTCAAAAACCAATATGTACGTGAGTTATGTGAGCGATTCCATATCCAACACCACTTTCATCCCCATAGTACCCCCAAGGAAACGGCCAAGCTGAGGCGTCAAATAAAACCATTATCAAGATCCTCAAAAAGATTGTCAATGACGTTGGCCGCGATTGGCACATACAACTTAACCCTGCTCTATGGGCTTACCGAACTAGCATTCGTACACCTACAGGGGCCACCCCATTCGCCCGTGTCTTTGGCGTTGAAGCCATTTTACCCGTTGAGGTCAAAATTCCTTCACTACGGGTCTCTTTGAAGGGTCTAATTAATGAAGAGGAATACCGACAATCACGCTTGCACGAGCTGGAAATGCTAGACGAGAGAAGACAAAACTCACTGAATCACCTCCAGGCATATCAAAACCGCCTTTGTTGCAGCTATAAAAAGGTTATGGTCAGAAAGTTTGACATTGGCGACTTGGTTCTCATGCAGAACCCTAAGAACCAAGTAGACAGAGAAAATCCAAGAAAATTTGAACCAAACTAGTTGGGTCCATATATTATCATATCTTCTTTTGGTTTTGGAGCATATCAACTAGCAACACCAGATGGGGAACAGTTGACTAATCCCATCAATAGTTTACACCTCTGAAAGTTCTACGCATAGCATAAGAGGACAAAGTTGAAAGCTCTAAAATACAAAAAAATTGAAAAATGATAAAATAAATTGTCACCCTGATGAAAACCTGGCAAACAGGCATCTTGGTGACACCAAAAAAATCAAAAAATCATAAAAATAGTAAAAAGAAAAATAATTCATTCAATAGTGAAAACTTGGCAAACAGGCACTTTGGACAAGTACCATGGTGAAAACCTGGCAAACAGGTGCCATGCGTAATCAATCATTGCTCTGCCATCTATTGTCACTTGGTCTAAGCTTGGCTTAGGATGAAAGGTATCTTCGCCGCTATTCCGAAAATCGCCAACACATCCTACCCTACCTATCATAGTGGATGAACGATTGACATCAAGTTCTGACAACTGTCCATCTAGCAAGTCAGCAGCATCTTGTCTATATTCCTTGCAAATGGCTAAGTCTTAAACCTGACTGGGGGCAAAATGTTTATCATGCAACTGCAGTGGATGTCCTGAAAAAAGACAAAAACATCATAAAATGTCATGACAAAAGACAAAAACATCATAAAATGTCCTGAAAAAAGACAAAAACATCATAAAAAGTCCTGAAAAAGCCCCAAAACATTGCAAAATGTCCTAGAAAAAGACCTAAAAATCATAAAACGTCCTGAAGAAAACCAAACAAAACATTAGACTGCACAAGGCACATAAGTGCACTATCATTTCTCGTCAAAGTCAATCAAGTCAATCAGTCCTTGTCATTTGTCTGAACTACATTGTCTCTAAGCATTTACTACGTAGGCAAGACTCATACTTGAGTCCCCGAGACATTAGGTCAGTCCTATTAGGTTTGTCAAAATAAAATCATGATGCAATCATTGATCATCAAGACAAAGTCATTGGTCGTGTTGAATTACAAGGTCTCTGAGTGTATGATGTAGGCAAGGCCATCTATCGATGAGCCCCCGAGGCCGTACTAGGTTAGTCCATTAGGGTTGATGGTACTACACTTGCACACACATCAAAAGTCTTCAATCATTTCTCCACATGGGGAAAACTCCTAAAATAGAGTAAAACAATCATTCTATTCGGCATGACAATCTCATCAGCACATCACTCATGTCATTAGGGCAATATCGGCATATAGTCAAACACAAGTCAAACTCAGTCAAAGCAAGTCAAATCATTATAAACTGGTCAAACTGTCAAATTTTGGTTAGTCTTCAGATGAGTCCTTCTGAAAGACAACCTCTATCATTCACGCCTTAGGATGTGTCCTTCCTAGGTGTCGTCATCATCATTTGGCCTTTTGAGCGATCTTCTTGACATCTAAAGATCACTCTTCCTGGCATTAATGCTCTTCAGATGAGTCCTTCTAAAGAACCAACTCTATCATTTATGCTTTAGGATGTGTCCTTCCTAGGCATCGTCATTATTTTGAGGGACCCCTTACGACCATTAGGGATCAAATCCTTCCGACATCGACATCATTTAGGATGTGTCCTTCCTGAATTCACCAAGTCTCGACATTTTCAAGGTCATCAAAACTTTAAAACGTTCGAACATCTCGACAACATCAAACATGACACCTTGGCATCAGAACAATGGATATCCAGATGCACTTGGCAAAGACTTGACAATTGTCTTGTCATCTTTTATCATGTTATTAGTTTTTCAGCGAGATCCCACTAAGCAGGATTTAGAGAAGTAGCGACGTAGCATGACGATTTACATGCATGACTACTAGCTTCTTAGCGAGATCCTGATCTTGGGATTTAGAAAAGCAACGACATATCATGATAGAGACTTTATTTTTGTAGTTTGGCAATCATGTCACTAGTTTCTCAAGGATGTCTTGGAAATAGGATTTAGAGAAGCAACGACGTTTCATGATCTGTCATTGTCTTTTTCTGCTTGTTGTTGATTATGACGACAAGACTGGGGCAAGCACGCTCCTAGTATGAGTCATAATCATCCTTGTATGTGACTGTTTTGTCTTGGGTAATGGTACGACCTTGCACACCTTGATCTATGTCATACCTTGGTGTTTGTTGGCCATTACAACAGTTGGCCCAATGATGATTAAAGAGCAACGACTATTAAAAGTCCTACAGTAAAGTTTTGAAGGATTTGTATCTTTTCATAGGTCTCATATCTTCTCTAGTCTGGTCATCTTCTCTCATAAGTCTTGCAATCTTCTCTTGTCCATCCCATGATAATATCCTATGGCATCCAAAAACATAAGTGCATACATGATCATATACATTGCATTAGGTGCATACATACATAATCCATGGCATTAAATAAACACATTGCATTAGGTCCATACATACATCATACAAGGCATTAAATCATATACATAATCACAAGCATTGCATTAACATAATCATCATCATTGCATCTTTTACATAAATGCATCGTGCACATCATTAACATAATCATATAAATATTGCATCATCATGGCATCAAAATCACAACATAGACATCATAATACATAAATGGCATCATAAATTAAGCATCATACATCATACATAATGCATAGAACATCACATAACACATATAGGCCGCATCAAAACTGCATCATCATATAGACTCATCTCAAAATATACAATGTCACAGGATAGAGTCAACGATAATCCCAAAAATGGAGCTCGTAGGCTCAAATAATATAGTAGTGTGTCACAATACAAATATGACCTAAGGAAGGCTCTCATCATCTCCTCAGGGAGAAGAATGTGGTGGAGGCAACTCTGTCACGGGCGCTGAAACAAGGGGTGGTCTTGTAGTAGCCTGTGTCTGTGATGCTGATGGAACTGCAAGTGAAGGCATCATCGTGACAGTAGTGAATATCTGTGAAGTCACTACAGCTGGACTCTGAGCAGACGGATCTGTCACTAGTGGCTGACCCTGTACTGACCTCTGTGACGCTGTCGCACTCTGCGGCCTGGTACCTGGTCGTCTCACCTCCACCTCCAGCTATTTCTGCCATCATCCCCACCTCTGGCTCCACCCCTACCTCTATCTCCACCTCAGCCTCCATCTCCACCCCTACCTCTGTCATATCCACCCCTCCCCCTATCCCCACCTCTGCCTCTACCTCAGCCACCATCCCTGCCTCTGCCCCCTCGTCTAGCTCGCGGCACTCACGGAATCACTGACCGCCTGTCAACTGGTGCCGGCCCATCAGGATCTGTCAATGGCACGGGTTTGCGTGCCTGCCACCATAGGTCATAAGCTGGTGTGGTACCTGGATCTGCTACTCCACCTTTCCAACCCCAGGCCTGGGCTACTAGCCCATCTATCTGCTGAGTCGCAAAGGCCACTGGAATGGCTGGCCCCCATGCATGCTCTTGGGAAGATCTGGCATACTCTACCGTCCCCACGGGCACATCCTGCTGCTCCCTGAACTGTCTCAACACATGCTGCGGCAGGTACATCTCAATGATCAAGGACGTCTGCACTGTCCCGCCAATAAGGTATCTGTACTACCTGTAAAAGCTGAGGTGCTCATCCTCATCATCCCAGGCCTCGCAATCCCTGTATAGTCTCCAGATGAACGTCACTATGGTATCGATCCGATGCCACCACCATCCTGTCTTGCCTATGTGGGTCTGATGTAATGTGCCGGCATAATAATAGGAGTAGGGCATCCCTGCAACAAGCTGTGGTCTGTCAATAGGAGGGCAGAATATGGCAATGTGCTCCCATGCCTAGATCATCATAAGATTGGTCCCATAGGAGATGCTCTCTCCACCCCTATATACCACATCGTGAAGCTGGTGATATAGCATCCCTAGCAAGCAAGGACCCCACGCATAAACTGTCCTCTCACCTCATGCTGACCAGGACATCCCCCCAACCAATCGGAAATCCATGTCCCCGTCGGTCAGGAACCAAAATGCCACCAATCAGAGTCACTAGGAATGCATCGAAGCACCCATAGTGCTCTGCTAGGAAGTCCCAATGGATCTCATAAACCTCAATGCCGAGCCCAGCACCCTGATCCTTATAGTACGCATGAAAGGTCTGCTCACCATGATGTGGATCATACACAATCCGCTCCCCTCGAATTGAAATCCGGAGAATATGGTAGACGTCCTCCAAGGTAATGGTAGCCTCACCTGTCGGCAAATGGAAGGAATAGGTCTCTGAATGCCACTGCTCGCACAACACCATCAGCAAACCCTTGTTCGCCCGAATGGTGGGCATGAACGCAACATAGAATAGGCCTAGTCTCATCAATCGTCGACACTCTCGCGGGCCCAACTGATCGGCAAACTGAAAGGTCCTCGGTCTAGTCTCTCTCATGTAGATAGGGGCAAGCTGCCTCTGCAAAAGGACGAACACTACATTAGCACCTTTTTGGACAACTGACAACATCATGAAAAGCAACTAAGGGCATGCAAACATCAAAACAAGTTTTATTAACAAAACAGGAAAATGCGTCACAAAAAAGAAATTGTGTCGCGAAAAAACAATTGCGTCATTCAAAACATCAAATGCGTAGTACTTTAGCACTTGCAGCTCGACATCACATTTGCATCCCTAAAAAGCAAATGTGTTGCAGCATCGCTTTTGCATCGCAATATAGCTATTACGGCATTTAACATGGTGATTGCGGCTCAAACTAACGATTGCGGCATTTTACCAATCAATTACGACTTAAAAAGTCACTTGCGTCGCACGAATTATCAAATGCGGGGCAAACCACCGGTGCGGCTTTTTTGTTCTTTGCACTTGCGTCGCAACGCATCAAATGCGGCGAACGTGAAGGCAATTGCGGCTTACGCAAATGCATATGCATCGCGGGGCATCCGTTGACTACCCTAGAAAGCATTAAATAATGCGTAAAACGATAAATTGACAAAGTAAGTTTAGGGTACATACCACTGGCTCTGAGCCCTCTAGCCATTTGAAAGTCCTCACGATCTCCCCGCTGTGCTCTGACACTGGAATAACCATCCTCGCTGTTGCGCCTTTCGCTCTGAGCTCTCAGGTTTCACAAAGTGAATAGTGAAAGTGAATTGACTTTTACTCCTTTGTCAACCTATTTATAAGGTCAAAATGACATTTTTTCAACCAAAGTCAATACTGGAGGCTCATTTCCAAACCTTGGACCTCCCCATAAGTTGCTTTAAATATATTAGAATCTGAAACCGACTGTGCCGCTGTTTTCCTAGTTATCAAATTGATTTATCAGGACCCTTTGCAAATTTTTCTAGTGCTGACCCAAAATTTGAAAATTTCCTGAGGGGGCACGGATACTCCATGCCTTCACTGAGGCATATTCTTGACTTTTTTTCTTTGTCACAACGCGACAAGTGCCATTATGACAAAGAGGGGAAAAATGTAGACACCTAAATATGACCTAGGCTTGCAAGCTTCATTTTTACCACTTTCATCCTAGCATAATTAAGTCATTTAATTATGTCCCTGGTCCACATACGACTATTGATTAAAAAATTCATGATTATTTAATTAATTCATGTCATTTATTCCTCATGATTATTAAATAAATAAATATTATTTATTTATCTAATACGTCACTAATTATCTAAGTCTTCCTTTAATTAAATAAATTTCTTAATTTATTTAACTCCCCTTTGTCATTTATTTCTTCTTGATTATTAAATAAATAAATTTTATTTATTTAATTACATCACTAATTAGGTCCCCTTTCTTTCCAAAATTAAATAGATTCTAATTTATTTAATTTTTGTCCACTTTCCACTATAATTAAATAATTATTTTAATTATTTAATTATTCATTAGCTTTTTCTCTCATTAAAATTAAATAAATTTGATTTATTTAATTTAGTCAATTCTCTTGAATTTTGAATTAAATCATTATTTAATTCAAAATGATTCCTTTTGTCACATTCCTCCATAATTAAATAATATCTTTATTATTTAATTTCTCCAGCAGCCTCTTTGTCCGTGCCAGTCTTATCTTCCAAATTAATTCTTATCTTTTGACATCTCATTTAATTTTGACCCTTGATTGAATTATCTTATAATTCAATCTTAGCCATTCATTTCTTGACATTTCCCTAATTTTGACCTAACCCTAATGCATACAACAACATTCATTCTTGATCTTTGATTCTAGGGTTCTTGTCATCTTCTCATCCTGGCCACACATTCAAAATTGCAGTTTTTATAAAATGGCAATTTTTTTCTCATTTGTCTCTCTCGATCTCATGTTCATTTTTTGTCAACTTAGGTTATTTTGTCATTTGCAGCCATTGTCATTTTTAGTCTATTGTGAGGTCATTGTGAGGTCATTTCCTTTATACAAATCCTTCAACACTTGCATAGGGCTTGGTCATTAGTATAGTTTCTCATATAAATCTGAGGGCATCTTTTATTTACTGCAAGCGAGGAGGTGTAACAAAGGTGAAGCATGGAAGATGAAGACCTAGGGTAACATTGTTCCTTTTTTTTTCATATTATTTCCTTTGTGCTTTGTTATTTCATTGGAATTTTAATGTTATTGTGCTAACCCCTTTAACAAACCTGATTTTCCCTTGATTACATTGGTGAACCTGACGTCATTTTTCTGCTTTTCGTACAGTTTTTTTGTTGTTTTCTATTGTTTTGCAGGTACAGGTATGGATCGACGCATGTTTTTTTTAAAACATTGTGACACACTTGATGCTTCACGACGCATTCGCCAATGTAAGCGACACATATGCTCTGACAAGCCGCAACTGACAGATCGAATGCCGCATTTTATTTCCAGAGCCGCATCTGTAGACCTGAATGATGCATATGCCTTATGAAGCCACATCTGTCTGGTATAATTCTTCTTCCAGTTTTGGGGTTTTTATTTTTTGGATTTCGGGTTTTTCTGGTTTCAGTTTTTTCTGATCTTCTATATTTTATTCCTACATGTTGGCTAACATTATATTTTGTGTTACTAATCATCTCTTCTAGCTGTGTTTGTCGAGTGCTTTCTATTTTTCATACGATTTTTTTGTTGTTTTCTGTTGTTTTGCAGGGACAAGTACGGATCAAAGGAATTTTTTTTTAAAACATTGTGATGCACTTGATGCGTCGTGAGGCATCCGAGAACCCTAGTGCCGCATACACTCTAACAAGCCACAATTGACAAATAGAATGCCACATTTGATTTACAGAGCCGCATTCGACAACCCGAGCGATGCATCTGCCTGTCGCACCGCATCTGTCTGGTAAATTTTTCTTTCAGTTTTATCAGTTTGATTTTCAAATTTTTGGGTTTTTCTGTTTACTGGTTTTCTATTTTTTCTGTGTTTTTATTCCTACAAGTTAATTAGATTAGGTCTTTTGTGTTACTAATATTTTCTTGTAGCGTGTGGCAATCCTCTTTCATGTGTCAAAGACCATCACATACAAGACTACTAATATTGATTGTTTGTACATTCACATGTCAAAGAAGGAAGAAACAAACATTGTGCTTGTTTATTTCTAGATTAGCAAACATTTGGTGTTGGTGCTTATAAAAAGAATCATGTCTTCTTTGATTGATTGTGCTTGTGGAGTGGTAGGTGAGTATGCTCTCACTTGGTGAAAACCTTACGATAAAAAAACTAGACCCTTTCTTTTCTGTTATTTTACCCTTCACGATTCGGTATATCAGAGTATCCTCTCCCCTTGCGCATTCGTGCGATCCTAGGTGTAAGAGAAACGGTTACTGACTCTAGAACTTGGGCCTGTTCTAGTGGGAAAAAGTACTCACCCCAAGACGACTCAGACCAGTAGCACACTGACACCGAGGGACTTCCAGCCGGTATATAAAAGTGGGTTCTTGGGGAAATCCCAAGAATCACGAGTGTGGTTCCGATGAGGATTCGAAAGGGGACTCTCGCCACATGGATCATGCCCCATGAACAGAATGCCCGAATTAAACACCTCTTGTCTTAGTGCAGGGTACAGTATCATGCCCGAAGATACTCACTACTGATCCTCTTGAGTAGAGATAGCAATTCTTGGGATGTCACTACCCAAAGAATCCAAATTTGGTGTGCTTGAATGATGTTAATGAGCCGTGGAGGGGAGCCAATGCCACCAAAATTCTAAGCTATCCGCTCTCGAGAAGGAAAGGTGTTTATCACCAATCTAGGGTATAAAGGTGGGCTATACCAAGTATACAAACCCTTGGCCTATTTGCCTTTTTAGGATCTCACTTATCTGATGTGTGTTTGGTTACCTCTTAAAATGCTGTGTTTGTCAAGTGCATTCTGGTTCTGTCATAGTTCAAAAAAAACATTCATCAAACAAGTCAAAACTTCCATCAAAACAACACAAAAATCACTTTGAAACAAAACTGTCATATCTCTCAAACCACAACTGGCATCCTGCAACGCAACCGCTCTGATAAACTACATCTGAGACTTGGAACAACACATCTATAGGCGTCGCGACACATCTGACAACTAAAAAGTAACATTTGCTTAACCGAGTCGCATTTGACTGTCAGAAAGCCACATCTGATAAAATGAACCACATATGCTAAACTGTGACACAATTGCCAAACTGAGACGCATTTTCCTGTTAAAATTTTAAGCTTCGCAGCCGAAACCTGAGGTCTCCAAACTGTCAACCATTTGTTAAACTCTGTCACCAAGAAGACTCTGCCAGAAACCTAACTTGAAATTGCTCAAAGTCTTGACCATTAGCTTGCATTAGTCACCATAGGTTTCATACCTCATTCCTTTTTCGTTGTATACATTTGACATTAGACTATCCCTAGGTTCACATTTTGCATAGTTAGGATTAGGCAAATCTTAAGCACCCCTTGGCAAAGGCATTGTTTTCAAAAATAGACCCTTTTGGACCAAGTTATCAAACATCCTTTTAGTCATTGTCCTCTTTTGTGAGATTTCTTCCAACTCAAAAGTCTAGTTAGGAAGACTCACTAGTCACTTAGGTCTTGTCAACTTGTCATTTACAATAAAGTCCTTTAGCAGTCCAAATCGAAAACAAAGTACAAGCTTAGAAGTGGTTAGATAACCTCATCTTACTTTGCATACACATTGCATACTTTATTCACAAAAATCCAAAAATATTAGTCATTCTAGGCATCATTTTGAACTTAGACTTCACATAGTGTCATACTTTCATTTAGTTGTCATTCCTCCTTTGAGCAATCTCATTTATGGTCGAAACCAGACTTCAAAAGCAAAAGAAACAAATGGAAAACTTTAGACAAGACCCCAACAGTCCTCCACATGACTCAAACTGGACCTTGAACGATCCATTTACCAATCTAGACAATCAACCTCTAGTGACAACACAGTCCTTATCCAATAGTACATTCAAACTCTACTTGCAAAGAGATGAAAATGGTCAACTACTTCAGGAAAACATAGTGGCATTGACACAAGACCCAGAGGTCTATCAGCTTGCTGAAACAATAGCGCGTCAAGACATAGACAGATTTGTAGCTATGCTCTTGAGTGAAGGAGCTAAGTTACCACCAAGATTTGACATCAACACTCTAAATGATCCTAATGCCAACAACATACATAACATCTCACATAGTGGTCAAGTTCTAAATACTACAAGCAACATCCCTTTTGACACCACAACAACATTGCATACCACGTCCAACATTCCAAACATCTCCAATACAATAAACACTACATCTATTGGGGGAACACAATCATCAACAACATCCACAACACTACCCCAATTGAATACAACTACTCTTGGCTCCCCAACACCATCGAAAAATTATTCCAATCCTCCTTTTATCACAACAGTAAATACCACGGGGGCCTCATCAAGTCACCACATTCCTCCCTTGACAACTACATCTACTACCATGAATACAACTTCAACAAAATCGTTCAGTAGTAATTCACAACATCCTTTGGGAGGAGCCACAGGATGTATCTTTATACAAGAACAACAACAAAACATTAACACTACAACATAGTCAAATGTCATTGCCTCCCAAGGCACAAATACAAATGTCCCCCTTGTACAAAATCAGCAATTTACACAAGGTGGCCAAATAACTCAGCCAGTGACATCATTAATACATCATAATGTTCATGGTCACAACATCCCCCAAATAACGACACACATAGCAGGGGGACACATTCCAACATACTCATCCAACGTTCATAATCATCAACATGCACCTAATCACAACTTCCAATACCAACAACACACGTCATACGTACCGCAACAACCCATACCGCCACAATACACCTATACTCACGCAGGAACACATGGCGTACCAGGCAATCCAACATATGGAAATGTAAATGACCCTACCATAGATGAACTCAAAGCAACAGTGAGGGATATGGAGAAGAAAATGCAAAACATGTTTGTTACAGGCGGGAAATCAGAAATATCATATGACCTGGATGTATACCCATTCAACACAAACTTACGTATGCCCGCATTTCCGCCAGGATACGTGTCACCCAACTTCACTAAATATAGAGGCAAGACAAATCCCATTGAACATGTTCACGAATTCGCAACCAACTATATGGATATCGCCTACGAGCCAACATACTTGGTGAGACTCTTTTCCGAAAGTATGGCAGGGCAAGCCCTTGAATGGTTTTCAACGCAAAAAGATATCCAAACATGGGACGATCTCAAACAAAGATTCATAAGAAATTACGCATACAACATTGACATGGACACCTCTATCACTAGCTTGTGCAATCTCACACAAGAAGATTCAGGTGAGACATTTATCTCGTTCTTTCAAAAATGGAGAAGCCTCGCTAGTCGATGTCACATCGACATTCCTGAAAGGGAAAAAGTTGACATGTTTGTCCAAACACTTCTAGGGCCCCTAAAATTTGCATTGCAAATACATTGTTGCATGAACTTCACAGAATTAGTGGAAAAGGGGGTCCAAATTGAGAAAGCCCTTATCGCAAAGGGAGAACTAAGATATGGTTCTAAAAATACAAACACCAACCCACCCGCTGACAAAAACAAATATTGGGTCAAGAACAAGCATGCTACAAATGACGGTGTTGTGGACGCCAAGACAGTAAGTCCTGTATTGGCCCTGAAAGGGGTTCAACAAAAAAATAGACCAACAACGACACTGACACCTCCTCCCAATACTTCTTCAAACAATCAAAATGGTCAAGACATTCAAGGACAATATCGTCAAATAAGACAATTTCCTAGGGGTTGCACATACACCAATCTAGGTGAACCCATTGCAGAAGTCCTTAAGAAATGCATCCAACATGGGGTCATCACACTTCTAGAAATAAAACCTTATGATCTAGGACAATTCAAACCAGCATGGTGGAATGACAATGCAATTTGCGAATACCATCGGGTCAAAGGGCATACAACCTCTAACTGTCGACAACTAAAAAACATAATCCAAGACCTTATTGAAAATCGCACCATCGAAGTAGGTGGATCGCAATTCAATTCCAACTCAAATCATACTATCCACAAGAATCCACTGCAGGACCATGGTTCTCATAATGCTTTCACTTTAGGTTCATAGAAGCAAGGTAGCTATGCCCGAGCCAAGTACGAATATTCTGGTGGACCTACTATAAACAATGTCCGAACTGAAGATGAGTACATCAATACCATTACCATCAAGAGAGCACCCCAGTGTAATGCTACTACTCGCAGTGGCAAGGTCACTATAGCTGGTCCACCTTCATCTAAACAAGCCAAAATCATTATATCAGGCCCATCTATTAAGCAATCACAAACCAATTCACCGGCTAAACAGCCAAAACTTATCTCAACCCCACAATAGTGGAAACCCAAAGGTCATTTTAACCTAATTGACCAACTAGGAAAGACTCCCACGCAAATATCTATTCTTGAGCTGCTTCGTATCTCTCCTGCGCACAAAAAAATCCTAGATAAAACTCTCCTAGAGTCGTCGGTCCTGAAGGACATTGATGTCAATCAGTTTGAAACTATGGTGGGATATCTCACCACACCACACCACGTCACCTTTTCGGACAAAGATTACTCCTCACATAAAACCAACCACAATGATGCATTACACATAGAAGTTTTTGTCCACAAGCACAAAGTTAGACGGGTTTTAATAGATGGTGGAGCAGGGTTGAACATATGCTCCCTCAAACTGGTTAAGGCTCTTGGATTCTCTGATGCATGCATAGACCCAATGAAAAGCATAATGATCAAAGCATACGACGATGAGGAACTCTCTTCACGGGGTGTTATCTCTCTTCCTATCAGAGTGGGACTGCTCATTGTAGACACAACTTGCCAGGTCCTGGATTTGGAACTACCATACAACATCTTACTTTGTCGTCCATGGATCCACGCCTTAAAGGTCATTCCATCGACATACCACCAATGCCTCAAGTTCCCTTTTGATCGTACAGAAGTAACCATATACGGAGACCCCGACCCTTTCCAATATTGTACCAATTTAAGGGGTATCTCTGAAAACCAAGTACCTATTAACCGAGAAGCACCTAGCTCCTCATCCAAATATGTCGATCCTTCCACACTCATGTCATTCTCCACACCCACTTCATCCACGTCTTCCACCATACCACCACCTTCCACCAGCCCTAAGACTGAGGCAACTATCAAAATCTAGGACCTGGGCTGCGGAGAGTTCAAACTAAATACAACATATAGCATAACTACAATACCCACTCCTCCAAAGATATATGGTCGACCATGTTTTAGAATGGAACCGTAAGAAACATTCAAAGTTCCACCGAATATATTTTTCATCAAGTGGGGAGACATGAGTGATGAATACCTTGTTAACATCACAGGATGGATCTATAAGGATACAGTCTCACTACCTCCACTACTAGTTCAAAAATATGGCATTGGTTACAACATTATGAAGGCTAAAGGCTACGATGGTACTAGTGGCCTTGGAAGAAATAAAACTGGTCGAAGGGAACCCATAGAAACTTTCAAAACTCTGAAGTATCTTGGATTAGGGTTTGGATCACTTGACAATGGTGATCGACGTACCTCTGGGCTTTCCAGTGAGCGAGTACATGCTTTTGAAAATGTCGAGACTACTAGGGAAACCCTAACCGAAATAGACTCCCATGAGTGGGAATTTGGCTCAGAACGATCCCTAAGTGACTGTTGCCTCGATGATTTGTTTTTCGAACCATGGGAACTGACCTCTGAACAACGATTTTGGCAAGCATTCAAAATTGAGCAGGCACCAAACAGTCAAAATCCCACTACCACTTCCCATGACACACAACAACCATCATCCAAACCCCCTCAGTCTAATCTATCTAAAGTGTCAGATGACATTGATAGCCAAGGATCTCAAACCTTCACTCCTTATTATGACAACAAATATGACACTAGTGAAGGATAATACTGGATAGAATCCGATGTCAAGTTGGACAATGATAACCTCATGTACAACATCAATGAATCCATCTGTATGCTATCGGCATCCTCACCCGAATTCACTAGCCTTGATGATGGCATTTCATTAGTCTACCCTGAACTAGTCGATTGGGACCAACAAGGACCGCCAGTTCTAGACACATTCCAAAATGATCAATCCATTGCCGAATTCATGGGATTACGTGAAGGCATACCTAGTGGGGACCACAAATCAGGATTTTCTATTGATTTAGACTGCACGACATACTTCGGTGAGACAGTTCAGTCCTCTAGTCGCAAAAGTAAAAATAAAGTAAAAAATGAAACATCTCTAGGTGAAAACCGAAAGGCACCTCTTGACGATAAAATAGTAAAAACAAAGGACGTATCTGTGGGTGAAAACTTCTCTGAGGTGCCCAAAGATGGAGGACTGGACTTTCTCCCGGTGCAATAGGAGAAATCAGCCATGCTTGTTGAGGACACCATAGAGGATAACATTTCAACTCCAGAAGACCCCAAGATGGTCCTATTTGCGGCATCATTGATAGATGAAGAGAGACGAGACTTTCATAAATTCTTTAATGAATGGAAAATAAACTTTGCATGGTCCTACGTTGACATGCCAGGATTGGACCCCGAACTAGTTCTACACCATATGCCACTAGTACCCAATGCTAAACCAGTTAAGCAGAAGTTGCGCAAAATGCACCCTCAAGTTGCTCTATTGGTTAAAGCCGAGCTAAAGAAATTATTGGATGCCAGATTCATAAGGTCTATAGATTATGTTGAATGGATTTCCAATCTAGTGCCGGTGACAAAGCCAAATGGGCTAATTCAGGTATGTACAGATTTCTAGGACATAAACAAAGCATGTCCAAAGGATGACTTTCCTTTGACCAACATTGACATTATAGTCGACCTAACTGCAGGACATGAGATGCTATCCCTCATGGATGGTTTCTCTGGTTATAGTCAAATCCGCATTGCTCCTGAGGATCAACACAAAACAACATTTACATGCCCATGGGGTACATACTGTTGGAACGTCATGCCCTTCGGTCTCAAAAACGTAGGTGCCACGTATCAAAGGGCTATGACCATGATCTTCCATGACATGATGCACAATATAATGGAGGATTATGTAGATGACCTATTGGCCAAATCGACAACTAGGAAAGATCATTTGAAGGTACTTGACAAAATTTTCAAGAGATTGGAAGAGTACAAGGTTCGGCTAAACCCTAAGAAATGTGTTTTTGGGGTCACATCAGGAAAACTGTTGGGATATATCATCTCCCGAAGAGGCATAGAGGTTGATCCGGCAAAAGTCAAAGCAATCATCGACATGCCTCCACCTAGAGGGATTAGTGAACTCAGAATCCTACAAGGCAGAGTGCAATCTATTCGCCGCTTCATAGCTCAATTGGCAGATAAGTGCCACCCATTCCAGTATCTGTTACACAAAGGTGTCCCCTTTGTATGGACGGATAATTGTCAATAGGCCTTCCAACAAATCAAAGATTACTTGCTATCAACACCAGTCCTCATGTCGCCTATTCATGGAAAGCCATTAATTCTATACATCTCAACCACTAGTTCAACACTGGGGGCATTACTGGCCCAAAATTATCATGAAGGGAAAGAAAGAGCAATCTACTACATCAGTCACACACTGATAGGCTATGAGTTGAATTACACATACATTGAATGTGCATGTCTCGCAGTTGTCTTTGCAGCCCAAAAACTAAGGCATTATATGCTCAATCATCAGACACAACTGGTTGCCAAGATTGACCCATTGAAATATCTACTAAGTCGAGTAGCATTAACAGGCCGGTTGGCAAAATGGGTCATGATCCTAAGTAAGTACGACATACAATATGTTGAATGCAAGGCAATAAAAGTGCAAGTAATAGTGGATCAACTGGCAGATGCACCAATCCACGGCTCTCATCCATTGGTAACTGATTTTCCTGACGAGTCCATTTTTCATGCGGAACCAGCAACACCATGGAAGCTATATTTTGATGGGTCCCATACTGGTCATGGCTCAGGCATTGGAATCTTGTTCATCACACCACAAGGGGATTCAATTCCTAAGTCATTTTGAATTGCTTTCCCTTGTACAAATAACATTACTGAATACGAAGCACTGGTTACAGGTCTCAGGTTGGCAATCAAATGGAAAATTTAGACATTGCTTGTATTCGGGGATTCCCAGCTAGTAATCAACCAAGTGAATGGTGACTATGAAACAAAGGATGAGAAGTTGCTTCCTTACAAGAGGATGGTGGATAGTTTCCTAACATACTTCCAATTAGTGTCTTTTGAACAAATCCCCAGGGTACAGAATAAGGTAGCTGACGCAATGGCTACTATTAGTTCCCTCTTGGACATCCCTAAAAATGTGTCACAATTTGAGTTCCTAGTAGAACAGTTGTTGATACCGGCATATGATATCCCAGAGTCAGAAATGGTGTGCGAACTTGTTGGCCCCAACTCTCCTTGGTATCAGGACATTTATGACTATCTAAAGACCCATACCCTTCCACCGAACCTATCCAATAACCAAAGGAAGTCCTTCATTAGGAAATCCACAAGGTATGCCATTATCAGTGACACTCTATACCGCCGTAGTTTCAACAATACCCTCCTTAGATGTCTTGACACCGATGAAGCATGTACGACCTTACGAGAAGTGCACAATGGTATATGTGGATCTCATTCGAGCGGTCCTACTCTGGCTAAGAAACTAACGAGACTCGGGTATTATTGGCTGACAATGGAAAAAGATGTACTTGAATATGTCAGAACTTGTCGCAAGTGTCAGATCCATAGTGACTTAGTCCATGCTCCAGCACAAGAACTCTGGCCAATCACTTCTCTGTGGCCCTTCGCTCAATGGGGACTCGACCTCGTGGGTAAGATTCATCCAACCTCATCCAACGGCCATAAATTCATTATCACCGCCACTGAGTATTTCACAAAGTGGATCGAAGCCATCCCATTGACATACATTACTGGCAAACAAATATCAAAGTTTATCCTCAACTACATCATTTGCCGGTACGGCCTTCCACAGTCCATCATCAGCAGCGGTAGGGCGTCACGTTTCAAAAAACCAAGGCGTCGTGAGTTATGTGGCGATTCATATCAACACCACTTTTTCATCCCCATACTGAGGAAGCGACCAAGGCGTGAATAAAACCATTATCAAGATTATTAAAAGATTATCCAATGGCCGAAGTGCGATTGGCACATACAACTTAACCCTTCTCTATGGGCTTACCGAACTAGCATTCGTACACCTACAGGGGCCACCCCATTCGCCCGTGTCTTTGGCGTTGAAGCCATTTTACCCGTTGAGGTCAAAATTCCTTCACTACGGGTCTCTTTGGAAGAGGGTCTAATTAATGAAGAGGAATCTGAGCAATCGTAGCTTGCATGGTGGAAATCTTTGGATGAGAGGAGACAAAACTCACGGAATCACCTCCAAGCATATCAAAACCACCTTTGTCACAGCTACAATAAAAAGGTTATGGTCATAAAGTTCAACATTGGCGACCTGGTTCTCATGCAGAACCCTAAGAACCAAGTAGACAGAGAAAAGCCAGGAAAGTTTGAACCAAACTGGCTGGGTCCATATATCATCATATCTTCTTTTGGTTCTGGAGCATATCAACTAGCAACTCCAGATGGGGAACAATTGACTGAGCCCATCAATAGTTTACACCTCCGAAAGTTCTACGCATAGCATCAGAGGACAAAGCTGGAGGGCCCTAAAATACAAAAAATTGAAAAATGATAAAATAAATTGTCGCGGTGAAACGGCAGCAGGGCATCTTGGTGACGCAAAAAATAAAAAATGATAAAAATGGTAAAAGAAAATGATTTTAATTCAATGGTGAAAACTGGCAAGCGGGCACTTTTGGATGAGTATGGTGAAAACACGGCAAGCGGGTGCCATCGTGATAAAATGGTATACGCCATCTATTGTCACTTGGTCTAAAGCAGCTTGGGATGAAAATTATCTTCACAGCTATTCCACAAATGTAGCCACATCCTACCCTACCTATCATGGTGGATGAATGATTGACATCAAGTTCTAACAAAACTGTCCATTATTCCTTGCAAATGGCTAAGTCTTAAGCATTTGGGAAAAATGTTTATCATGCGAACTATAGTGGATGTCTGAAAAAAGACAAAAACATCGCAAAATGTCGCGACAAAAGACAAAAACATCATAAAATGTCTGAAAAAAAGACAAAAACATCATAAAAAGTCCTGAAAAAGCCCCAAAACATTGCAAAATGTCCTAGAAAAAGACCTAAAAATCATAAAACGTCCTGAAGAAAACCAAACAAAACATTAGACTGCACAAGGCACATAAGTGCACTATCATTTCTCGTCAAAGTCAATCAAGTCAATCAGTCCTTGTCATTTGTCTGAACTACATTGTCTCTAAGCATTTACTACGTAGGCAAGACTCATACTTGAGTCCCCGAGACATTAGGTCAGTCCTATTAGGTTTGTCAAAATAAAATCATGATGCAATCATTGATCATCAAGACAAAGTCATTGGTCGTGTTGAATTACAAGGTCTCTGAGTGTATGATGTAGGCAAGGCCATCTATCGATGAGCCCCCGAGGCCGTACTAGGTTAGTCCATTAGGGTTGATGGTACTACACTTGCACACACATCAAAAGTCTTCAATCATTTCTCCACATGGGGAAAACTCCTAAAATAGAGTAAAACAATCATTCTATTCGGCATGACAATCTCATCAGCACATCACTCATGTCATTAGGGCAATATCGGCATATAGTCAAACACAAGTCAAACTCAGTCAAAGCAAGTCAAATCATTATAAACTGGTCAAACTGTCAAATTTTGGTTAGTCTTCAGATGAGTCCTTCTGAAAGACAACCTCTATCATTCACGCCTTAGGATGTGTCCTTCCTAGGTGTCGTCATCATCATTTGGCCTTTTGAGCGATCTTCTTGACATCTAAAGATCACTCTTCCTGGCATTAATGCTCTTCAGATGAGTCCTTCTAAAGAACCAACTCTATCATTTATGCTTTAGGATGTGTCCTTCCTAGGCATCGTCATTATTTTGAGGGACCCCTTACGACCATTAGGGATCAAATCCTTCCGACATCGACATCATTTAGGATGTGTCCTTCCTGAATTCACCAAGTCTCGACATTTTCAAGGTCATCAAAACTTTAAAACGTTCGAACATCTCGACAACATCAAACATGACACCTTGGCATCAGAACAATGGATATCCAGATGCACTTGGCAAAGACTTGACAATTGTCTTGTCATCTTTTATCATGTTATTAGTTTTTCAGCGAGATCCCACTAAGCAGGATTTAGAGAAGTAGCGACGTAGCATGACGATTTACATGCATGACTACTAGCTTCTTAGCGAGATCCTGATCTTGGGATTTAGAAAAGCAACGACATATCATGATAGAGACTTTATTTTTGTAGTTTGGCAATCATGTCACTAGTTTCTCAAGGATGTCTTGGAAATAGGATTTAGAGAAGCAACGACGTTTCATGATCTGTCATTGTCTTTTTCTGCTTGTTGTTGATTATGACGACAAGACTGGGGCAAGCACGCTCCTAGTATGAGTCATAATCATCCTTGTATGTGACTGTTTTGTCTTGGGTAATGGTACGACCTTGCACACCTTGATCTATGTCATACCTTGGTGTTTGTTGGCCATTACAACAGTTGGCCCAATGATGATTAAAGAGCAACGACTATTAAAAGTCCTACAGTAAAGTTTTGAAGGATTTGTATCTTTTCATAGGTCTCATATCTTCTCTAGTCTGGTCATCTTCTCTCATAAGTCTTGCAATCTTCTCTTGTCCATCCCATGATAATATCCTATGGCATCCAAAAACATAAGTGCATACATGATCATATACATTGCATTAGGTGCATACATACATAATCCATGGCATTAAATAAACACATTGCATTAGGTCCATACATACATCATACAAGGCATTAAATCATATACATAATCACAAGCATTGCATTAACATAATCATCATCATTGCATCTTTTACATAAATGCATCGTGCACATCATTAACATAATCATATAAATATTGCATCATCATGGCATCAAAATCACAACATAGACATCATAATACATAAATGGCATCATAAATTAAGCATCATACATCATACATAATGCATAGAACATCACATAACACATATAGGCCGCATCAAAACTGCATCATCATATAGACTCATCTCAAAATATACAATGTCACAGGATAGAGTCAACGATAATCCCAAAAATGGAGCTCGTAGGCTCAAATAATATAGTAGTGTGTCACAATACAAATATGACCTAAGGAAGGCTCTCATCATCTCCTCAGGGAGAAGAATGTGGTGGAGGCAACTCTGTCACGGGCGCTGAAACAAGGGGTGGTCTTGTAGTAGCCTGTGTCTGTGATGCTGATGGAACTGCAAGTGAAGGCATCATCGTGACAGTAGTGAATATCTGTGAAGTCACTACAGCTGGACTCTGAGCAGACGGATCTGTCACTAGTGGCTGACCCTGTACTGACCTCTGTGACGCTGTCGCACTCTGCGGCCTGGTACCTGGTCGTCTCACCTCCACCTCCAGCTATTTCTGCCATCATCCCCACCTCCATATCCACCCCTCCCCCTATCCCCACCTCTGCCTCTACCTCAGCCACCATCCCTGCCTCTGCCCCCTCGTCTAGCTCGCGGCACTCACGGAATCACTGACCGCCTGTCAACTGGTGCCGGCCCATCAGGATCTGTCAATGGCACGGGTTTGCGTGCCTGCCACCATAGGTCATAAGCTGGTGTGGTACCTGGATCTGCTACTCCACCTTTCCAACCCCAGGCCTGGGCTACTAGCCCATCTATCTGCTGAGTCGCAAAGGCCACTGGAATGGCTGGCCCCCATGCATGCTCTTGGGAAGATCTGGCATACTCTACCGTCCCCACGGGCACATCCTGCTGCTCCCTGAACTGTCTCAACACATGCTGCGGCAGGTACATCTCAATGATCAAGGACGTCTGCACTGTCCCGCCAATAAGGTATCTGTACTACCTGTAAAAGCTGAGGTGCTCATCCTCATCATCCCAGGCCTCGCAATCCCTGTATAGTCTCCAGATGAACGTCACTATGGTATCGATCCGATGCCACCACCATCCTGTCTTGCCTATGTGGGTCTGATGTAATGTGCCGGCATAATAATAGGAGTAGGGCATCCCTGCAACAAGCTGTGGTCTGTCAATAGGAGGGCAGAATATGGCAATGTGCTCCCATGCCTAGATCATCATAAGATTGGTCCCATAGGAGATGCTCTCTCCACCCCTATATACCACATCGTGAAGCTGGTGATATAGCATCCCTAGCAAGCAAGGACCCCACGCATAAACTGTCCTCTCACCTCATGCTGACCAGGACATCCCCCCAACCAATCGGAAATCCATGTCCCCGTCGGTCAGGAACCAAAATGCCACCAATCAGAGTCACTAGGAATGCATCGAAGCACCCATAGTGCTCTGCTAGGAAGTCCCAATGGATCTCATAAACCTCAATGCCGAGCCCAGCACCCTGATCCTTATAGTACGCATGAAAGGTCTGCTCACCATGATGTGGATCATACACAATCCGCTCCCCTCGAATTGAAATCCGGAGAATATGGTAGACGTCCTCCAAGGTAATGGTAGCCTCACCTGTCGGCAAATGGAAGGAATAGGTCTCTGAATGCCACTGCTCGCACAACACCATCAGCAAACCCTTGTTCGCCCGAATGGTGGGCATGAACGCAACATAGAATAGGCCTAGTCTCATCAATCGTCGACACTCTCGCGGGCCCAACTGATCGGCAAACTGAAAGGTCCTCGGTCTAGTCTCTCTCATGTAGATAGGGGCAAGCTGCCTCTGCAAAAGGACGAACACTACATTAGCACCTTTTTGGACAACTGACAACATCATGAAAAGCAACTAAGGGCATGCAAACATCAAAACAAGTTTTATTAACAAAACAGGAAAATGCGTCACAAAAAAGAAATTGTGTCGCGAAAAAACAATTGCGTCATTCAAAACATCAAATGCGTAGTACTTTAGCACTTGCAGCTCGACATCACATTTGCATCCCTAAAAAGCAAATGTGTTGCAGCATCGCTTTTGCATCGCAATATAGCTATTACGGCATTTAACATGGTGATTGCGGCTCAAACTAACGATTGCGGCATTTTACCAATCAATTACGACTTAAAAAGTCACTTGCGTCGCACGAATTATCAAATGCGGGGCAAACCACCGGTGCGGCTTTTTTGTTCTTTGCACTTGCGTCGCAACGCATCAAATGCGGCGAACGTGAAGGCAATTGCGGCTTACGCAAATGCATATGCATCGCGGGGCATCCGTTGACTACCCTAGAAAGCATTAAATAATGCGTAAAACGATAAATTGACAAAGTAAGTTTAGGGTACATACCACTGGCTCTGAGCCCTCTAGCCATTTGAAAGTCCTCACGATCTCCCCGCTGTGCTCTGACACTGGAATAACCATCCTCGCTGTTGCGCCTTTCGCTCTGAGCTCTCAGGTTTCACAAAGTGAATAGTGAAAGTGAATTGACTTTTACTCCTTTGTCAACCTATTTATAAGGTCAAAATGACATTTTTTCAACCAAAGTCAATACTGGAGGCTCATTTCCAAACCTTGGACCTCCCCATAAGTTGCTTTAAATATATTAGAATCTGAAACCGACTGTGCCGCTGTTTTCCTAGTTATCAAATTGATTTATCAGGACCCTTTGCAAATTTTTCTAGTGCTGACCCAAAATTTGAAAATTTCCTGAGGGGGCACGGATACTCCATGCCTTCACTGAGGCATATTCTTGACTTTTTTTCTTTGTCACAACGCGACAAGTGCCATTATGACAAAGAGGGGAAAAATGTAGACACCTAAAAATGACCTAGGCCTGCAAGCTTCATTTTACCACTTTCGTCCTAGCATAATTAAGTTGTTTAATTATGTCCTTGGTTCACATTCGACTACTGATTAAATAATTCATAATTATTTAATTAATTCATGTCATTTATTCCTCATGATTATTAAATAAATAAATTTTATTTATTTATCTAATACGTCATTAATTACCTACGTCCCCCTTTAATTAAATAAATTTCTTAATTTTATTTAACCATTGTCATTTATGTCTTCTTGATTAATTAAATAAATTTTATTTATTTAATTACGTCACTAATTAAGTCCCCTTCTTTCTAAAATTATTTAATTTTGTCCACTTTTCACTATAATTAAATAATTATCCTAATTATTTAATTATTCATTAGCTTTTTCTCTCATTAAAATTAAATAAATTTGATTTATTTAATTTAGTCAATTCTCTTGAATTTTGAATTAAATCATTATTTAATTCAAAATAATTCCCTTTCATTCCTCCATAATTAAATAATATCTTTTATTTATTTAATTATTCATTGGTCACCTAAATTAAATAATTTTTATTATTTAATTTCTCCAGCAACCTCTTTGTCCGTGCCAGTCTTATCTTCCAAATTAATTCTTATCTTTTGACATCTCATTTAATTTCGACCCTTGATTGAATTATCTTATAATTCAATCTTAGCCATTCATTTCTTGACATTGCCCTAATTTTGACCTAACCCTAATGCATACAGCAACATTCAATCTTGATCTTTGATTCTAGGGTTCTTGTCATCTTCTCATCCTGGCCACACATTCAAAATTGCAGTTTTTATAAAATGGCAATTTTTTTCTCATTTGTCTCTCTCGATCTCATGTTCATTTTTTGTCAACTTAGGTTATTTTGTCATTTGCAGCCATTGTCATTTTTAGTCTATTGTGAGGTCATTGTGAGGTCATTTCCTTTATACAAATCCTTCAACACTTGCATAGGGCTTGGTCATTAGTATAGTTTCTCATATAAATCTGAGGGCATCTTTTATTTACTGCAAGCGAGGAGGTGTAACAAAGGTGAAGCATGGAAGATGAAGACCTAGGGTAACATTGTTCCTTTTTTTTTCATATTATTTCCTTTGTGCTTTGTTATTTCATTGGAATTTTAATGTTATTGTGCTAACCCCTTTAACAAACCTGA
>VDFB02246609.1:0-28580 GCA_007258455.2 Sequoia sempervirens
GACCATTGAAATCATTATCTCGATCACCAAAATGACCGTGTGCAACGTGAAATGCGGTCGTGAAATGCTCCTCCATCATGAAAAGCTCCATTCTGAATCTCTGCTTCAGGTTCTGATCAATAAAACTGACTTTGACTGACAAAATATTGACAAAACTCCATACTTGATATTGCCCAAAACTGTATTTTACATCATTTTATCAAGGTTTAGACTATTTTATGCAAAATGCCTTGATGAAGCAAAAAAAAATTTGGTTTGGGTACAACAGGTAGCTGCTGGTAACTTCATTACAGCAACAAGGAGTGATGATTTCAGACCTACTACTCAGGAGGTATGGAAAAAAAGTGGACCAGAACTTGGTGGTTACATTGTTGATAATCCCTCCCTTGGGTGGAATGATGTTTGGGCTCATACTAGTCAGTTTTGGGAGTTGAATCTGAAGTCATTTTATGTTTCATACTCCAACGTGATTGAAGCTTTCATGGTTGAGCTTCCGGGGGACACCAGTTTCGTGAGAATACATCTAGTTCTCACTAGCACTTGGGAATGCATTGTGATTTCTTGGCATTGTGTTGAAAATATCTTTCAGTTGGGTGTCCATGTTTGGGATTCTCAACATGGGTTGATGGAGCCTATTGCTTGTGGAAAGAAGAACTTTTGGAGGGATAAGGATCAAATTTCCAGATTTGTTGGTGATGTTCCCTTCTTTCCCAGCCACTTGATGGTTCCGTTTGTTCATCAACAAATGGATTGGAGAGAAATTTTGAGTATGGATTGAAGAGATGAACGATCGGTTGCTCTTGGGAGTGACCTTCGGCTAATACAAGGGCAGATTTTGAGACATGTGCTTGCTGGTTGTAGGCATACCAGCCACTTTACTTGTGGAGTTGCTCTCGTTTGGAAGAGTTTGTCCTTCACTACTTGCCGAAGAGGTGGTAGTTTTCAGTTGGAGATTGCTCTAGTATGTTTTCCTGCCATTTTTGAGGGATTAACTAGCAATTCTATGCTCATCTCATACACTCACACTTGGGAATTTCTTTGGTGCTGCTGTTTTTTCTTGTGTGAAGTACTAAAATCAGATTGCTCTTCGCTGACTTTAGCCTTGAATAGCAGAGACTATTTGTTCCTTCACATCAATTCTATTCTCGGGGTTCATCTTATGGAGGCTTGTGATGTTAACTTTGATAGTTCTCTCTCATTGTTGGTTCAGGACAGCGAACTACCACTTGTTTTGATTCATCATTCTGAGATTCATGAGGTTGGAACTATGAGAGTTTTCTGTAGTCTTCATGGTGGTATCAGTATAATTCAGATGAGGCATAGCAGCTCCCTGTGGAGACATGAGTATGAATTTGTTGAGCTCTTGCAAAGGATTGCTTTCCTCCTTGCAAGAAGATTGGAAGATGTCACATTTGCAGTCATGACTTCGTTTATTACCATGTGGAGGTATGCTGAGGAGATTGATTTTGAGTTGAGTAGCTTATCTTTCTTCTTGCCTAGAATTATGATTGACAGTGGTGTGGTTGATACTGTTGATTCGGGGCATCGTGGACATGAGATGTTGCATGATATTGATCTCAGTCCTTTAAGATCTTTCAGTTTGGGTAACATGGATGGTAACACTTTGGAGTTACAAGGAAGGGTAGTGCAACATTGGCATGATGTTTCCACTGATGTGATCAGAGTAGTGCAACATCGACATGGTGGGTCCTTCCTAAGATGGATTTGGGAACCTGGGATCATACTTGTTTGGGTATGGATCAGTCTTAATTCTTCTAGAGTTGTGGTGGCATTGCTTGAGGACAAGCAATTTTGGGAAGGGCGGACTGTAATGTCCCCATTTTTAGCACTGCACTTCTCAGTGATTGATGGCCTATCCCTGAGGTGTTGTCGGCTAGTCAGAGGCAGAATTAGGGTTTCCGACTGTTTGGTGGGTTCTCTTGAAGATTTAGGGTTTTGCTTGTTGGAGTTTGGTTGTTTGGATTCTGGATTCCTTCTGGGTTTTTAGAGAGCTTCGCAGAATTATGACTTGCAACCGCGTCGGGCAACCTTTCCAGACTTACTATTTTTAGTAAGTTATGACAGCTACATCCTGGAATTTGGGATTTTGGATTGCGGATTCTTTCTGGGTTTTCAGAGAGCTTCGCAATGGTGGCGCATGCATTGCATTCTGAGCAACTTCTTGAATTTACTATTTTTAGTAAATTCTATATTTAGCAGTGGTCCAGTCAGCACTAGCTCAATCAACTTTCCTTCACTTGCAATTCATTGGGTGATCGTGATTTTTGGCTTAAGAGGATCATTTTGGAGAAATAAGTTAGTTAAAGTCAATAATGTTTTATTTTATAAAATAACCCCTTGTCCTAGTAATATGACTTTAAGTCATTTTAAAGAAGGGGACTTTGAGGGTTATTCTCTCATGAGGAACATATTGCGATTTTTCCTAAAGTTAATTGCTCAAGTGGAATTGGACGCCAACCTTGAGAGATGTTATTTTATTTTAAAAGTGATTTTTATCTCTAGAGGAATGGGACGCCACTTAGAGGGAGCAGATAAAACAAAGTCAGAAAACCTAAAAGTGTCTTGTGGTGGGGCGCACTTCTTAGGGTTTTCAAGAGATCTTCTCAAAGGTCTATATAAGGAGGCTACTTCTATTCTTTTGGATCATCTTTTGTCTACAGGAATGTTATGCTGCCGGATTGGCAGTGGGATTGCTTCGAGGAATGTAAGCCTCCTAGCTTGGCATTGCTTCTTGCTTGAGAGATAGCGACTAGTGATGAGGTAGTTGTAGTTTGAGTGATTTGTAGTGAGATTTCTGCATTGTAGTCATTGTGTGGCTTTGTAGTTCAGTTTTATGCATATTAGTGAGATTCTGGAATTGCATATTCTTGATAGCTGATTGTTGTTTTTAATCACAAGTCAAAAAATACAAAAAGAATCATTCTGGGTATTGTCTTTATCTGTTTGTCTATGAGGGGCGACCCTTTCCTCTAATTTGCAGATTTTTTAATGGAGTCTTGAATTTTTAAAGGCAAATCGCCCTTCCTTGAGGGTCGTACCATTTGGGATTGTCTTGAAATTCGTGCATAAATTAAATAGGATCTTTTGGGTTAGTTTTGTGATTCAATCTTGGGCGCCATCATCCTAGGATCATTATGCATTCTGTCTCGTGAAAATTGAGTGAGTTTGGAGTGAGTTGTGAGCAAAATAGTGAGTTTTAGGGCTGCTGTTCATGCATGTGAAAAACAGGACTGTCATAAATCAGATTGTCAAGTTGGTCTTTATAGTGGAGTTTCTGATCTAAGCTTTATTATCCAGTGAAGGAGATTCATTATATTGTTGCAGCACTATTTAACTATTGATTCATGTTCGTATCAAGGCATTCTCTATCATGTTGTAAGCTGAACAGTAGTACTGTCAGCCTTCTCACTTATTTTCCTTAACTGCATTGTTATACTTAGCATCTCCGTCATATGGTAGCTCCAATTCCATCTTGGGTTAGAAAGCACATTCTTAACGTCGAGTTACTTCAGCATTCTCGCTTATTTTCCTTAATTGCATTGTAATTCTTAGCATCTCCGTCATATGGTAGCTCCAATTCCATCTCGGGTTGGAAAGCACATTCTTGACGTCGAGTTATTTCAGCTTATTAGTTGGTAGGGATCCTCTGACCACATGCTCGTCATTCTTCGGCACATTCTTGGTTAGAGTTCTTTGTATCCGCATTTCTTTAAGATCCTCTGACCAATGCTCACACCTTGCCCACATCGGGATCCTGGTGTACATTCTAGTTAGAGTTGCTTTCAGCATCGTTTGGTTTAGAGCTAACCTTAACGGGTGCATGTTGATTGTAATTTGCAATTGAAAAACAAAAAAATTGGCTCTGTATATTTCAGATAGTAGTAGACGAAGTCATTGGGGTCAACTTTTGTACCTATTCCCTTGATATTTTTACATCTACAGGTTGAGTGATGGATCAAGGACCTCCACCCATGACCCATGGAGGTTCTTCATGTAAGGCCTTACATATTGGAGACATGCACCTTGAGTATAATAATGAAGATACTTTGTCTGTTATATCATGTTCTCATAGTGTGATGTGATGTTTACAAAATTTAAATGCCAGCACTTGCACCTAAAGGAGGTTCAAGGATTACGCGATACAAAATTATATGTATGCTAATATGTTAGAGAGTACGAGTTTGTGTATGGGTGCATACGGATGCAATGTGCTGCAAGTTTTAGTTGCATGTGATTGGATTAAACAATTAATAATAAGAGCTAAATAATGGAATGAAATAAACTTAGACAAATCTAGATTTTCTCCACTTAAACAAATCTAGATTTTTTCCTGAAAGAAATTAGGTATTATTTGATTTTGAAATATTTGCATGCAAATTTAAAACATAAAGCAATGCAAATGGAAAAGGGAAGTTGCCATCAAATTGGCAAAAAACACTACAAATGGAAACAAAATGTTCCCATCCAGTTGGCATATCAATATTTATCTGACTTTTACATGATAAGTGAGATTTTGGAGGCTTTACCACCAGATATTTTGGAGACTTTTACCATTAAACGGAAGCTTATTTACCATTTAACAGTAGCTAAAACTTGTTTTCCAATGACTCAACAGTTGTTTACAGGCATGAGACTTGTTTCAGGCTCAAATCTCACACTGTATGTAGCCTATCGGCTAAATATTCCAGTGTAAATGAGGAAAATTTAGCTCAAATAAAGTGACTTGAATGATATGGTAAAGCGATATTGGGGTGAAATTCCAAAAATCACTTGCAGGATAGTAAAATCTTGAATATTTAAGAACTATTGCCTTTAAAAGTACAGAGCATTATTTAGAATTTATAAGGCAAGGTCAACAAGATCTATGATTGATTTTAGTGATTTCTTTTGAAAAGTATACTATTCGTAGCTTTGTTACACTTGTTTATTTTGCTCAAGACAACCTTTGTGTAAATTCCGTTTTCTCATAGAGTATATTATTTAGAATTTATAAGGCAAGGTCAACAAGACCTATGATTGATTTCAGTGATTTCTTTTGAAAAGTATACTATTAGTAGCTTTGTTACACTTGTTTATTTTGCTCAAGACAACCTTTATGTAAATTCCGTTTTCTCATAGAGTATATTATATTTAACTTCTTTCAAAAGAAAAAGGAAATACTTTGTTGCTAAAGATAACAAGTATGATAACCATTTATATTTACAAGTATTAGTTGATGAAAAAATCAACGGTTTCCTGTAGTGCTGAGAGGCAGTAAAATCTACAAAACATCTGAAAGGTGCAACATCAAGATAAACTACTTAAATCTTAGAGAATTAACAAATAAATGCAGCTCAGAAAAACTGCAAGAATTATGCACAAAATTAGAGAGCACATATTTTTATTGTCAAAATTTATTACACTTCATATCAGAATGAAATCATATAAGGCTTTTAGCTTACCAGTGTATTTATTACATTGGTGACCCCTTTTCCTTTCCCAGATGCCAAGAATATTTCCTTATATGCAGGCTTGCTTTCATCTTCCAGCCATTTGGGAATTTCAATCGGACGAAAGAACCATAAGACCTTCATTTTGTTAGTATTCTCCACCCGATCCTCCCAGACTTCTAATATCTTTGCAATATATGGTTCTGGTTCTCCTTCTTTGTAAAGGTATATAGAGTCATAGCAGGAATATTCTGTACCTCCAAAAAAGAATGATTCATAGTATACTATATTATTTTCCTGTGTCACCCTAGCTTTTGGCCCCCAGCAAAATTCATTCTCATTTAGTTCAAGTTCCTGATCCTGACAGTATACTGGTGCTGCCGATCCTCCTCCAGGAGAAGCTACATCTAGCATGTTTATTAAGGGGTGGTATTCTTGTAGACTTATAAGCTACAAGAAAACATAACAGAAATAAGTGCACAAAACAAAAGGACAAACTAATGCATATGAATGAAATGGAATTTGAAAAAGAATATATAAATCAAGCAAAATAAATATTGACCTTGAAAGATAACCAAAGAGCTAAAGACAAATTGACAAAACAGACTTCGTTTTTAAGAAATATCAAATATGGTATGACAGAAGCAAAGGATAGAATACCATTCTAATATGCACTTATTTCAAAAGTCGTTATTGAATGTAACTTCTTCTACTTATACAATAATGAGATTTGCAAATACATTCACATGGCTGCAATTGTTTACAGGACAATTTTCAGGTATATTCTTAATCTAGAGACTCATACGGTAAATTGTTTACTGCATTATGCAGACTAAAGCAATTTACAGGGTAACTTAAGAAACCAACAGTGATCAGTAATAAATCAATTCATAAGTGAAAATAAGTGTGTGCATGAGAAGGTTGTTTGGCAGCCTCCTCTAAAGGCTTCCTAAAATATTATTTCGACAGAGCTGCTAGAGGGAGCCCTAGCGAGGCTGAAGGTGGGGTGGTTCTTCAGGATAGCCCATGGCAATCTCATTCAAGAGGCTCTTTCTTCTTGGGCCACAAATCCAATAACAAAGCAGAATGAGAAAAAACAGTTTCTAGGCTTGACTTGGCTTTGGGCTTTGGTTGTAAAAATCTTGCAATGGAAGGTGATTCTTTGAATGTGATAACTGGTCTCCAGAAAATTGTAAGTTGAACAATTATCTTGATGAGATGGTCAATCTATGTAAAAGGTTTAGCAATGTAACCTTCATTCATTGCTTCTATGAAGGTATTAAAGTGGTCGATTTTTTGGCAAACATGATCTTGATTAAGCCCCTTTCTTGGATTTTGTTAGCAGTTGTAGTGGCATGTAGTCCAATTTGGAGATTTTTCTTCATGATGATCATCCCCACTTAAACTTTCATTATGTACCCTCATTTTTTCCTCACCACCATCAAATTGCCCTTTCTTCTCAGGCATCTCATCATTTATTCGATAATGATGTTGATAGTGTTTGCTTCTCCACAATCTCAATTAATTGGTTTCGTTTAGCGGCCTTGTACTACTTGTGTGGGCACATCATGTCATGTCAACTTAATATAGAACAATATTTTTTTGAATAATTTAGTTGCAAATGAATATAACAGCTTGCTAAATTCTAAAAACACCATTTTATTATGAAATTGTTACTTCTTTTTACAAAGTGGAAGTTTTGCTTCAAATCTAGAAGCAACGTGAGGTTACAACTAAATTAATCATGTATGATAATCCAACTTTGAATTCTACTGCTGATTTTATGAGAGAATGAACTGCTGATATGAAACTGGGCTACAAGTTTATGACAGGTTTACAGCTGCAACCTGATGGAGATCTTTGTATGACAAGGATTCTGAAGCCTGAAAATGTTATTGTTTGTGCTGTAGATTGCAGTGTCACCCTTCATATCCAAGAAGTCATTTTTTGTTGTGATGTTGCCTGGAAGGTGCTGAAACTAACTGTAACTGAACTGCTGTACTGAAACTAAGAAAGTGTTGAAGTTTTGCTAACTGGATTTGCTATGCTGGGACTAGGTAAGTGTTGATACTGACTGCAAATTAGGACAACAATAAAACTGCTAAACTGGACTATTCTGAAATCTTTAAACTCTGTGCAATTCCCAAACTGGAAGCACCAACTGGAAGGGTGAGGGTTTTTGTCCCTGGTCTCTGTATGAGATGTCCAAGGGTTTCTGTCCTTGTATCTCAGCTTCAAGCAATCCTCAGGGTTTTCATCCTTAGGATTGTGTGAACAAGTGCTCAAATGAGGGCCCAAGAGCAATAATATTCGGGAATGAATGTTTTTGTTGCCCATGCTTGTTCAAATAGACACATGTGTCCCTAGGGTGGTGGCTGCTGACCCTAGGGTGGCCACCTCCTTTCATTCTTATATTATTTTTCTGAAAACAAACGAAATCAGATCCTATCCCATTTCATGCGGCCACTTTTAGCCTTATCCTAGTTGAGGTGGTCATCTCTATTTTTTTGTTTTTTTCTGCTTTCATTTTATATTTTTTTAGTTTTTATAGTGCTACAATATTTACAATATTCTAATTCTCCTTTGTGGCTTAATAGAAAGGGGAACATGACACATCAGCTTCTTTTATTATTCAGAATGAAGGTAAATAGAAAGGTGGTTGTTTTCTCTGCATTTTGGTGTGTGCCTATTTGGGTGCTTGTTGGTTCTTTCTCAGCTTGGCTCTAGTGTGGAGGTGTGGGTTGTCTTTGGGTTGATTTGGTAATGGCATGGAGAAAGCGATCAGGTAAACCTAGAGAAATGTTTTTCATAAAGTGTCCAATCACCAGCTGAAAATTATCTTTTGCTGCCCAGACTTGATTTCTGGGACTGGAAGGCTTGGAGGATAATGCTCAGCTTCATTCCAGGGCGACTATCTTGGCTGATTTTTTTGCTAAAATGAAGAGCATGATACATTCAGTGGAGGTTAGAAAATGTGTCCTCCACTTTCAGCTGCGTTCTTTGGAGGCCAAGGTATAGGTATCAAACAAGGTTACCCGGGGATGCGTCCCCCCCCCCCCAAAATCCCTCGTCCCGGTTCCGGGACGTCCCGGGTACCAGGGGACGGCAAGGGGACGGCTAGTCAGTCTCGAAGGGGGACAGTGAGCCGTCCCTCGACCGTCCCAAGGACGGCCGGCCGTCCCCCGCATTTTGAAGCCAATAAACATTAAAAAAAAAAGCATAAAGTTTAAAAAAAAAGGCCTACCTACATGGCATGTGTGGGCCCTAATAGTTTGCACTCTCTTATGAAAGAAAAAAGGCCTCTAAAACTTCATTCTATTCATTTTGTTTGTGTGAGCAGCCAAGGGTTTGAGAAGAAAAAAAATTGCAGCCATTGAAGGAGAAGGAGCAGCAGTTTGAAGGAGGAGAGGAGGTTAAAATAGTGTTTTGGGAGTGCAAATCCATCAAAGAGGTATGCATTTCCTTTCTCTATTCTCATTTTTTCATTTTTTTGCAAAATATGAAATATACATAGTCTGATTTTTTTTATTTTTTTGCATTTTCAGTCAAAACTTGCATTCTAAAAACAAAAAACATGAGCAACAGTGAGGGTGGGAGTGATAGTGAAGTTGAAATGCAAGTTAGAAGGCAAACTAGAGAGCAAATAACCCCTACCCAACACCATCCTTCATCAACCAATACCAAAACTATGAAGGACTATGCAAAACACCCACTAGACAAAAAAAAACCATTCCTTCAATTTGTGACAGCCATGGGTGAAAGACAAAAAAATTCAGGGGGAGTAGGGTTTGGTTTTGCCATGTTTGTGAAAAGGAGTTTAGGGGCAGCTACACTAGAGTTAGGTCTCATTTTTTGGGTGAGGTGGGCCATGGAGTTAGAGCGTGTCCTGCATTGACAGATGCACTATTTATAGAGTGCCAAAAAATTCAAATGGAGTATGATGGTGGGGTTCAAGGTGGGTCTCCTTCTTTCCCAAGTTCACAATCATCTATGCCTACTCCTACTCCTAGTCCTTCCACGGTTGGTAGTAGTGTTATCTTAAGAGGAAAGAGGAAGGTGATTGGTAGTGATAAGGGAGCCTCAGTTGAGTCCATGTTTCAAAACCAAGCACGAGAAATCACGGAATCCTCCATTGCCAAATTCTTTTTTTCCCATGCCATTCCATTTCATGTGGCCCGTTCCTCTTATTTCAAACAAATGGTGAAAGACATAGCCACTATTGGTCCTTCATTTGTACCCCCTGGAGATCATAAGCTACGCACCACCCTCCTAGACAAAGAGTACTCCAAAGTTAATGTGTTAATGGAGGAGATGAGGCAAACATGGATGAGGACGGGGTGCTCTATAGTGATGGATGGGTGGAGTGATTGTAGACGTCGGCCACTCATCAATGTCATAGTCACATGCCCTGCTGGTTCTTATTTTCTTAGAGCCATAGATTGTTCAGGGAAACGTAAGGATGTTGACTTCCAATTTTCCATTTTGAGAGATGCCATAGAGGAGGTTGGGGCTGCAAATGTGGTGCAGGTGATCACTGATTCAGCACGTGTGTGCAAATCGGCTGGGTTGATTGTGGAGGGTACTTACAGGCACATGTTTTGGACCCACGTTGTGTTCATGCATTGAACAATGCATTGAAAGACATAGGGAAGATGGATTGGGTGAAGAAAACGCTGGCAGAAGCTAGAGAAATTCATATGTTCATTTGCAACCACCACACCTCACTTGCTCTCTTCAGAACATTTTCAAAGAAGGAGTTTCTCAAACCTATTGATACAAGGTATGCCATTTACTTCATTTTGTTTCACTTTCAATTTGTATTCATAATCTGATTTTGTTTTAAATTTTTATTTTTTAATGAATCATTGAATTAATGAATGTAGATATGCCACATACTTCATCCTATTGGAGAGGATGGTTGAGGTGCATGAGCCTCTACAACTGATGATGGTCAATGCTGAGTGGACTAGATGGCCTAATGCAAGTTCTACTCAAGGAAAGAGCATCAAACAAAAGATCCTCGATGATGATTGGTGGGCCAATGTGAGGTAAGACATATTAGATGGCTGATTTTCATATTAAATTTCTGATTTTAATATTTTAATTTTATTGTCCAATGTTCCAACTTTTGAAGTTTCTAACATGTCAATTAACTTGTCAACTAATTATTTTGAACTTTTTGTTTGCATTTTGCAAATATATTTGCTCCTTTATCTCGCCCATTGTAGATGTCATTAGATATGCTGATACAGACTCTCCTAGTCTTGGAGAGATATATGAAACATTTGACACTATGCTTGGGAAGATCAGGCAAGTTATTTTGGCAAAGGACCCCACTTCGGATTTATATGAGCAACACATTAGGCCCATTGTGACGCGGAGGTGGAATACAATGAACACCCCGCTTCATATGGCTGCCTTTGCTCTAAATCCAAAATGGTATGCACCAAGGGATGGTAGGGTGCCTCCATGTGATGATGCTGAGGTTTTAGATGGGTTCACACGGGCCATTGAAAAGATTTATCCAGCCGAGCAAGCTTCACTACTTCGGTCACAATTTCTAGACTTTGCTAATCTTAATGGCCCAAACTTGAGCAAACCACAGGCGAGGTTGGATAGAGCTATATTAGCTCAAGCGAACCCTATTGGATGGTGGACCTATCATGGGAGAGATACACCGCAATTGAAGATACTCGCCACTCGCCTTCTTGCACAAGTTGCTAGTTCCTCTGCTGCAGAGAAGAATTGGTCCACGTATAGCTTTATCCACTCCCTCAAGAGGAATAGACTTACCTCTAGACGAGCGAGAAGCTAGTGGCCATTCATAGTGCTCTTCGGCTTCCAAGGTCGACAGACTCAGAGTATCACAGAATCCAGCTCTACGGTGGGATATTGATCCCGAGGACGCGGCTCAGGTAGATGAGGAGGAGATAGCTGAGGGCTTGGTTGGGGTCCCATTGGCTAAGGAGGAGCATTACAATGGCAGTGACTCAGAGGATGACTCTGATTTTGATGCAGTTATGAGAGATGATTAGGGGCAGCAGTGCTCTTTGTTTATTTTGTATTCATTATTGACATATGATATTGTATTTTGATTTTCATAGCAAACTAAAACTTTAAAACTATATGGCAGCAATGTAGCCTTTGGGCATTTTGATATAAGTTTATAAATTATAACTTGGAGGTTGTTTCATGATTCGTGTATGTTAATTTTGAATGCGTATTGAGTATTGGCATAATGTTGAACACAAATGTTATATGTTAATGTTCTATAATGTGTATTATGCATGCCTTATTCATGTTATCTATTGAATATTTAAAATTTCCCTATATTTTTATATAGCCGTCCCCTACCGTCCCTAATTTTGGCCTCAAAAATCGGAAACTTGGGGACTCATCATGCCGTCCCCTGCCGTCCCCGTCCCGGAAACTTGGGGTAACCTTGGTATCAAATGATTTGCATAGTGGCGGAGTTTGGGCTGGTGAAAATGACAACACTCTGCCTGCTGAGATGGAAGTGCCAGCTTTGGTGATGTGCGGACCTTCTAGCTCTAACTTTTGTGGGGTACATCTATGTTCTCAATAAAGAGCTCTTGCCTATTAACAGTAAGCTTTAAAATCTTATTGCATTTTCTTTAGATCTATGAATGGTTGTCAAGAATTTGCTGGATTCACACTATCAACTAACTCTGGATAATTCTAGTGTCTTCACCTTGCCTTCTCTCTTGGGTAAGATGGAATAAGCTCAGAAGCATCAAGAGATCATTCACAGAAGGCAGTTCAAAGACATGTGAACAGTGGCAGTCCCAAACAGATGGACTCTAAGCTGGTGCTGGCAGCACATGGCTGGAAAGTTGCCTCTGGGATTTTTGGTGGAGCAGATGGTTTTTCTCAATAAAAAGCTCTTGCCTATTAACAGTGAGCTTTAAGATCTTACTGCATTTTGTTTAGATCTATGAATGGTTGTCAAGAATTTGTTGGATTCACACAATCAACTAATCCTGGATAATTCTAGTGTCTTCACCTTGCCTTCTCTCTTGGGTAAGATGCTGGAATAAGCTCAGAAGCATCAAGAGATCATTCACAGAAGGCAGTTCGAAGACATGTGAATAGTGGCAGTCCCAGACAGATGGACTCTAAGCAGGTGGTCCGGCAGCACATGGCTGGAAAGTTGCCTCTGGGATTTTTGGTGGAGCAGATGGTTTTTCTCATGGTGTGGATTGTTGGGGAGGTGTCAAAGACCCTATAGCTTGAGTGGAGTTTTTCAGTGGTGGTTTTTGGCTGCACTTTGCTGGTTAGTTTTGTTTTAATGTAATTTAGCAGTTTCATTCAGTTTTGGCTGTTTGTCTATAGTTGTTGTCTTTGCTTTTTATGCTATGTACTTTTTGTTGACCATTGAATCTTTTGTAAATGGTTTTTTTATTTCAAAGGGTGAAGGCACCCATAGAACCCTTTCCAATATTATCAAAAAACAATAATTCAATTGATATCATCAAGCCTATCACAACCTGAAGGAATTGAAAATTGCGATAACAAACATAAGAGAGTAGACATCAGATGTCATAAAAATATGTTGCTAATACTTGATAATAATATGCCACTTCGAAGGGGCAACCTCCTAATCCACTTCGAGGGGGATACCTCCAATAGTCTTCACTAACACAATACTCAACATGATGATAATAACCTACCTATACTTCCTATATATACCATACTTATGCCTAGGATATCACCCAGGCCGACCTAGACAACCTTATATATGAGCCTTAGGCTGACCTAAATAACTAAATAACAGTATAATAATGATAATATGACTTAATTAAGAGTTAAGGTAGCCACAAGCCGACTACTCATAACACTATACACACTATAAGGGTAGGGGCATAACATTATGTATGTTGAGGCAAAAATGTCATTAGTTATTTGGTCCAGAATTATGACAGTCAATATGGTCAGTCGGGCTCCAATTTGTAAAGTAACTGCTTTGAGGCTTGAATATTTCCAAATCGTATCACTATTAATGTCAAAATTAGTTAATCAAAGTTGTTTTGAACCCTAAGTACATTTCATTCATCTGTGATGAAACTCCAGTTTTCTGTCTGTCACTTCTATCTTGCTCAAAATACGTCACTATATCTCTTACTCTAAATAAATTATCTAGAGAGTTGCAAATGTATCTTCCCAAGGGCATGGATGATAACAACACTGATTTATTCTTTCAAAATATTAAATAGTTCCACAGGGCTTCCTGAAACTTAATTCAGGTATTAGAGGATTAATTTTCTAGAGGAAATTAAAAATTAAAAGTTTTGATTTGTTATATTTTTCCTTGTTGCACTTTACTTTGGAGAATAGAAAAAAGGATCAATTTAGGACCTTACAAATTATCCCAACAGTTAATTCCAAATATGTGTTATTGCCTCTTGATATACTTTGGCTGCTAGAAAGAAGACTTCAAACTATGGCTGAATTTTTTATTTTTTTAATTTTACAAGAAATGCATCTTATATTATTTCAGGAAACAAAACAATTACATCAAGGGCTACAAGCAAAGTCTCTCCCTAAGAAATTGTAATGTCCCCTTTTTGAGTGTGCATCAGAGTTTGGTGGTTTAAACTTTAGCCATCATTGGGTCCTCATAGGCTAATCAAGGTGATTAGAGGGCCCAGTGTTGGAGTTTGCTAGTTCTCCAATTGGCAATTGGCAGTGTTTTCATCTCTTGATCCTTGACGAATTCAGAGGTTTTGTTATTCAGGGTGTTTTGGCTCCGTTTTTATATACTTACTATTTATAGTAAGTCAGTGTGTGGATAGAGGCCAACCTTACTATTTTTAGTAAGGCACCCTAGTGAGCAAAGAACACAATGGGCTACGTCTTGGCGCAGATGGAATTGATAAATGAGGTATTTTAATGGAGTTAAGGAATTTAATTATCATTAAAGTTATACTTTAGTAATAATTAATTATTTATAAGTGACTATTTGACATTATTATAAAGGCATTTAATATCATAAAGTCAAAATATAAAGTGCACATCATTTAAGTATTTTATTGACTTTATTATAAAGGTTATTTAATGATTATAAAGTCAATTATAAAAAAAATGCATTTAAGTCAAAATATTGAAGTGCATATTGGGCGCCCCACTTGGAGACTATTATGAAGTGTCATTAAAGGCAAATGTATTTAATGATATTTTAATATTTTAAATGTCTCATGGAGATCGACCTCTTTTGGGAGAGTATATAAGGGCATCAAAAGCAAATAGAATTCATTCTTGTTTATTTCTCTCAACTTTGGCTTTGTGCTTTGAAATGGGAGGTGGAAACTAGGGTTTTCAGCTGCAACAATCTTGGAGAGCGTAGCTTCTTCTTGAATCGAGCTTTCCGAGGGTGTGAAAGATCATCTGAGGTTTGCTAAACAGGTGGCTTTGCTTCTGAAGTCACATTGTGCTTCATTGGAGGAAATCTCAAAGGTTTTCACAAGGGTTTATTCTCAGAAAACAGAAGATTGTAGCTAAGCAATATTCAATATCTTATTATTGCTGGCTGTGCCTTCTCTCTTGGGCATGTGGGAACTTTATTGTGCACTTCTTTAGTGTTTAGCTTCAGAAATCTCAAGAGATTGTGAGCAGATTACAGTTTGTTAAAGAGACAAACATTGGAACCCATCCAAATGCTGTTAGCACTCAATTGAGGCAGCCACGTGTGAATTGCTGAGGCCGTATCTCCTTATTGACAGGCTGTACATTACTGCTAGGGCCTTACATATTGCCAGGAGCTGGGCATGTGGGATCTTAAGGAGAAACGGCTGACCTACAGGCATCCTTTGTTCTTCTTTGTTAAGGGTGTCTCCTGTAACTGATAATCACTTCCAGACTTGCTGCTATTAAGTTTCAGATTTGATGATATGAGTTTCCAGACTTGTAATTAATGGAGCTAGAATTCCAGGTATGATCATTGTTGTTTAAGCAAACATTTGTAAATCTGATTTGGATGAATATATATGTGGATTGGCTACAGCAGTTTACTTTATTTGCAAAGTTTGTCAATTCCTTTCATTTGCAATTTGTTCATGTTATCCGCATTTCTATCTTTCCTGGCAAAGTTCTTGAAAATCTCAAAACAAATCAAACAAGCTTAAACTTTGTAAATCACAAGCATAACCCACAGGCAGAAATTTTAGTTTGCAAATGTCCACCTGGGGTGGGACATTTCAGAAATCTCAAAGGTAACACCTGAGCCTATGCCATAAGAGGGATTGATTTGATTTCTTTACAGAAATACTTGAATTAACTTTGACAAGCAAAGCCTGATATGGCTTGAAAAGATATAAGAAGAGAGAGGTACACCCTAGACAAATCAATATGTAGAATTCCAAGCAATATACAAATAACATGTGAAAGAATAGTTTAATGTCAGAAAGAGAACTACTAATGGAGAATCAGACACTAGTCTGCATCAGAGTCAGGAGCAAACAAATGGCTATTATATTCATCAGTCACCAAAAAAAAGCCATTACTTTTCTTGTCAAAATCTTCTTAACACAATACATCTTTTCTGCAGTCCTCTCTTGTACCAAAGTAAAAATGTTCCCTTCTCAAATTGATTGTCAAAAAATCGAGACATTGATATGCATGAATAATTTCTGAATCCTAGGACAAGTTGACTATCTACCCTCCATGGCACTGATGTTAACGAAAGAAAAATTCCCATATCAAATTAGCTGCCTTAGAGGATGTTTTGAGAGTCTCCACATAAGGATTTGCTTCATGACTCAGCAGACTTCATGATCATGAAGATACAGAGTATGGCTTCTTGGTTATTTTTTGTCTCTCTCAGGGCCATCAAACTTAGAGTCATTGTGTCTAGAAAAAAATTTGTTAAACACCGTCTGTGACTTGATGAACCAATATTTTCCATGATTCATTAACAGCACCTTGGATGCCTAGAGTCCTTAATACAGCAGGCATTCAGTTAAATGCTCTTTTTTAACTTTTTATACTACATCTAGCAAAGTGTATTCAGTTCAAACAAATTTACAAGGATAAAGAAGAGATTGTGATCATCCAAGCAGACCATCCTCACTCAGCAGAGCAGCAGGAAGTAAGTTAAAATGACTTTTATCTGGATAAGAAATTCTCTCTCAATAAGATGCCAATAAAAGGGATTCAATAAATGTTTCTCTGAGTTTCGAGGATGGGGAAAAATAGGGCCTTGGGTGGCAAACAATTTTCTGGAGTTTATGAATGGCAAGGGGACAGCTATTCAATATATAACAATAATTGCTGAAGAGGTGTGGAAAGTCAATTAGGGAAAAAATTGGTTTTGGATAATGTCAGTTGTTAGGTCATTTAGAAAATGATTTTTTATATATTATTATTATTTTTATTACTATTATTATAATATTAATTTTATTTTATATTTTTATTATATAATAATATTATTATATATTTTTTGTTTAATTTTATGTATTAACTATTATATTCACCACACTAATCTCAGACCAAAGTAATTTACTGTGTCTAGTTATAAACTTCTCTATAAATTTCTTTTCAACTGTTTATGCGTTTGGATTAGATGCCTTCAAAATCTAGATTTGTCTAAATTTATTTCATTCCATTATTTAACACTTATTATTAGTTGTTTAATCTAGTCACCTGCAACTAGAATTTGCAAACACATACTCTCTAACATATTAGCATACATATAGTTTTCTATCGGCATAATCCTTGAAACTCGTTCAGGTGCAAGTGTTAGTATATATACCTCTCTCTATATAGAATTGTCTCCTCCTCTATCTCTCTTTATTTTTCCTAATCTCTCCAAAGATCAATTAAACTATCAAATTTTTTATAATTTAATTTAATTTGATCTATATAAAAATATATTAATTATTAATTATAACAATTTCATATATATATATTTAATAATTTTTATTGAAGAATATAATATATAATAATAATAATATAACCTATATATGCTATTATATATAATAATAAATATAATTATATTATATATAATTTAATTGTATTATATAAAATATATATAATATTAATTATGTTTGTATTATATAAAAATATAATTATTATTAATTATTAATTATAATTACATATATATATAAAATAGTTTTGTTAAATAATATTATATATAATAATACTAAATAATATAATTATATATTTATAATTAGTTTTTTATTATATAAAATATACATTATATATTAATTATGCTAATATATACTTAACTACGTAGGGTAAAGGGTGATGTAATGTTAAAACCTAAATGTGCTCATTATTAGGATCTTGGCCGTAATTTTCATTATAATAAACATACTCTAAAACCCTCACCGAAACCTTATTTTCAGGCTGCAGCTGGCCAAATTGGAGGAGTGAAAGGTCAATACTAGCGAGGAAGAGTTTGGAGGAGTGGAAACCAGTGTTACCCCAAGTTTTCGGGATGAGGACAAGGATGGCAGGACGAGTCCCCAAGTTTCCGATTTTTTAGGCCAAATTTGGGGATAGCGGGGGACGGCTATATAAAATATAGGGAAAATTTTAAATATATAGGGAAATTTTAAATATTCATATGAAAACATGGATAAAGCATGCATAATATACATTATAGAACCTTAACATATAACATTTGTATTCAACATTCTTTGTCAATACACAATACACATTGAAAATTCAGAATTAACATACATGAATCACAATACAACCTCCAACTTATAATTTATAAACTTATATCAAATTACATAAGGTTATTTCCAGCTCACAAATTGGGTGAACATTTGTGACTACAGTGAAGATTGTTTCACCTAGGTTATTGATTACTTGGCACACAACAATAATGAATAGCTGAGGCGTCCGAAGGTAGAATTATTGTAGTTTGGTGGGAGTGTGGACTACTGGAAGTAAATTCAATGATGGTGTATTGTCTGATATGGATTTGAGCAATTAAATGTGGGGAAAATTGCTGCACTCAAGGAGTTTTGGGCATCAAATTGCCTCAATATTCATTGTGAAGAACTGTTTAAAAAGGTCAAAATCCTAAGTCTTTGTCTCTAAAACCTGTTAGTGAACAGCAAGCAAATAAATTCAAGTTTACACACTTCTAGAATATTTTTTTGTTATTTTTATATATCTCTAATAGAGCATTAAATATTTATCTTGTGAGTGTTTCAAATATTGTGAAAGATATATGAAAATAATTTAAACGAACAACTCATAAACCAAAAAACTGAAAACTATTATATATATATATATTTTTTATTTTATTTTTAAAACATGCTTTGACGTGGGGGACGGCTCAGGCATCCCCTGGCCAGGTCAGCCGTCCCCCTTTCCCTTTGACCGTCCCCCCCGTTCTGGAAACGTCCCCCATGAATTTGCAAAAAAAGGGGACAACAGGGGACCGTCCCCTAGCCGTCCCCCTGTACCCGGGACGTCTTGGGGACAGGGACGGGGCATTTTAGGGGGGGACATGTCACCGGGTTTCCCTAGCGGAAACCAATAGCAGTGAGAGCCTTAAAAAATAGTGAAAACAGTCGAAAAGTGACGAAAAATGATGAACGGCTAAGATTCATTTAAGCGTCTTGCATAACATATCTGAAAATCCTCACCGTCTATAGACAAAAGAAGCTTGCGAACTTCAAATAAGGAAACGCCTTCAGCGTAATTATTTAAATTTTTTAAATACAAAAAAAAATTAAACAAACTAAAGGAAGCTGAAATTTTCATAAAGACAATATGTTGAATTTGCAAAGCTTTTGAATAAAATAAGACCTTGTTTTGCACAAGGTCTACAACTTATATAGGTTCTATGACAGGAAAAAGACATCAAATTTCATCTAGACGTAAGAGTTTCAACTTGATCATGAGCCCAACTAGAAGTCAAAAACACCAATTTTAGAGGTAACTCCAAACTAAGCATTTGTTGGCGTCCTTGAAATGGACAATGACAACAAGAATAGTTAAAGAGAAAATTAAATGATAGAATCCCCATTTAGAGTGTCTGATATTGCATAGCAAGATTCTTCGGGCCCCATGTTTACTTTTTTTTTAAAATGGTCATTTTTTGGTCACTGTTCATAAAGAAAGTTGTTTTCATGTCCCCTTTTCGAATAATTTGTGCTTGTGGACCAAAGGCCCATTTCCTAAGTCTAGTAAGCTAAGCCAAGACCTAATTATTGTTTTTCATCATTCCCCTAATGTTTGTTGTTGTGCTAGAAGCTGCAAAGACCTCAAAAGTTCTAAGTGTGTGGATTTTTTTGTTCAAATTGCTAAGTGTGAGCAAGTTGTTGAGGTTTCAAACTTTACCATCCCAATGCCTTTCCACCAAACCCCGCTCTTTTCCATTATTTTGTCAAAGTTTTGGACTTGACTTTTCCAAAATGCATCCTGCGGAAACTCTAATCCCCAACCATTGGTATGTGTAATGGGGTATCTTCGACCCCCAAACTCCAATACTCCTACCTATTTGCACTGTTCAACTCTTCTAACTCCCCGGCTTACCTCAAACCACCATTAATGCTCAAATCTAATGCAGCAACTTCCATAAAGAGTTTTCTTCCACCCAAAAAATGTTATTTAATATTTTAGGCACAAATCCACTTGTACCTCCAATGATCCAAACAAAGGTGCTCTTGGCTGCCATTAATGCAATGGTTAGAATTGAAAAGATAATTGATATTCATAATTGCATGTTTACAAGAGGAGACGAAAGCTCCTTATATAGAAAATTACAAGATGATGTTTCTAAAAAGAAACCATCATAAACTAAAGCAAACTAAAACAGAAATCAGAAAGATGCTAAATCAACTAAAGTTACTAAAAACTAACTAGAGCTAAGATGACCATTAATATTACATTTAATATTTTAATTCCCTCCCTTAATGGTCATCGTACAAACATAAACTTAGTCTACCCAAATTCTTTTGGAAATATATCATCGATGACTAATAACTGGAGAAGCATAACCGCAATGCGATTACTGATCCTTTCCCGCAAAACAATCAAATCAAGACACCGGCACTCGAAAACTGTGAGCTTCCTCTCCTCCAGGTAGTATAACTTTTCCCATTGAACCTCTGCAATAGTAAATTTTTTCAAAAAAAAATTTGAAAAACTCTTTGTAGAATTTTTATTTTTTCGAGAAAAATTCTATCAAAACTAGCTCAAAAAAGAATCAACCCTTCAGGCTGCCATTAAATCACGATTTTACAAAATCATCCAGAAACATAAAGAACCCATCAAACAGAGATCAAATGATATCCCCAGAAAATCGCCAATAGTAGATTGAAAATACCAAGGTCGCTAAAATACCAAAAGAGATCTGACAAACAAGTCGTCAAAAATCTCCAAAAAAGACTTTAAAACTCCTCACAAATCTCAACCCCACAATCTGATCAGAACCCTAGGTGAGCACCATGAAATAAACTTTACAAAAGCTTTAGAAATTTGTGGGAAACCCATCATGAGCCTGGAGTCCTGACCGAATCCCAGGCTAGGCCGGATCAAAGGAAATCAAACCTGATTTTTGGGGACAAGGCATAATCATGAAAGGCCCGCGAGCCAGCCGGGAAAGAGTAGATGAGGTTGCGCTCAGCAGGTCTAAAAAGTAGAAAAAAGACGCAGTCATGGGTACCAATCTATTTCTTGAGAGAAATCTATAAAAGCGGTTCAAAGCGAAAGATACAAAAGCCTCGAAATGTCGGCCGAGTGACGAGGAAATCACAAAAGAATACGAAAATGCAGAAAAATCGGCGCCCACAGTTCGCGAAGAAAAACCCTCGGCCAATAAAAGCACGATCCAAAAGGAGGAATGACTTTGTGAAAAAATCGCCTAGGAAAACTTTTGCCCATGAACTACAGAAGTCGTGCCAAAAAAAAAAAACTCAAAAATGCGCAATCTCAGAAAACTCGAATTTTGGAAAAATGGGTCTCAAGCACACGCGATTTTCACCAGAAACCCTCGAAAATTCTTCCTAAAAAATCTTCACTAAAAAACTTCGGCTCACAAAACTTCGATTTTTTTTTTTTTTTTAAATTGGCGAAAAAAACACATCTAAGAAATTTCTAAAACTAATCAGGTTTGAGCCTGAGCTCTAATACCATGAAAAGATAATTGATATAAATAATTGCATGTTTACAAGAGGAGAGGAAAGCTCCTTATATAGAAAATTACAAGACAATGTTTCTAAAAAGAAACCATCATAAACTAAAGCAAACTAAAACATAAATCAGAAAGATGCTAAATCAACTAAAGCGTAACTAAAGTTACTAAAAACTAACTAGAGCTAAGATGACCATTAATATTACATTTAATATTTTAATAAGAATTTTAAACCATATGGGTCTTCTCGCCATTATTGCAAAGGACATTTCCAGGTCTCAAAGAGCATTCCCCCATGCCTCCCAAGTACTTCCAAGCGCACGTGGCACAATTTCAAACACCATTCAATGGAAAACATCACTCAATAGGTGCAGACGTTCTCGACATGGTACCATTATGGTATCATGGCATATATTGCAAATCTCAACATTCTTCTCAGAAATTTTAAGAATCTTGGGGCCTCATTGAAGATTATTATGAAAAAGATTCAAAAACCCTAACTAGAAAACTGTTTTGAGCTCTTTTGTTCAAACACCTGGATTCAAGGAAAAAAATCCATAGATACGTTGGAGGTTAAAGGACGAAAACCCTAAAGATCTCATGTACCAAAGTACAAAAACCCTTTTGGCAGAAGGAACGATCTCACCGAAAGGTCATATTAGACTTTATTGGTGGCAAATATTGGATATCTAGAGTTTGCACAACACTTAAAGTTGTCGTGGATGTAAGCATTTATGTTTCAAATTGCCATAGCTGTTGTAGCAATGTATTGTAACATTTTACAATCCCACTCAATATAATAAATGATTTGTAATCTAGGTTCTTAGTTAGCATTGTATACTCAGTTTATTGTTGCAATTGCAGTCATGGGTTTATTATTATTGCAACTACCATGTTTCAATCTATTATTGTTGTTGTAGCAATGTTTGTAAAGCATTTTCGACTTATTTAAAATCAATACAATTTTGCAGTTTATCTTACATTGTGGGCATGATTCATGATCTGGGTTATCCATGTAAATTCACAAATTAAATAGAATTTTGTGGGTTTCCTAGATTTTGGGCAGAATAGTTTTGGGTTTGTTATTTGAATTCTAAAAGCATACTAAGCCGTGAATATTGTTGTGAAAACATTAATGTATTTTAGAGGATTATAATGAAGTTTGAAGCATATTTCAAATTTGTTAATGTTGTTGTACAAGTATTAATATAATCTAGGGTTTATGTAATGTCCCCAATTTTTATGTGTCAACATAAAATTAAATAATTAATTTAAGTTGTCGAAAAGAGTAAATTAAAAAGGACAACTTAAATTAATGGTGCAAAAAGTAACTTAAATTATAAAAGAATTAAAGTGAACTAAATTAAGTTACTTTTAGATGGATTTTCAAAAAAGAAATAAATTAAAAGATGGAAAAGGAAAGGAGAATTCAAGAAGTTGGGGAAGTTGGGGAAGTTACAAAGTGCAGAAGGATAAAATATTTGGGAGAGCTTTTTGAAGCTATGCTTGGTTGATTATAGTTTTGGAGAGCTTGGCTTTCTCGTAACTTGGGGTACGAAAACCCTCATGTTCTCAGAATTGGACGAAAACCCAATTCCTATACTAGCAAAATCACTCAGATTTTGCAATTGAGCTTAGCAATTGAAGTTTTGATGAATTTTTGAAGTCTAGGTAAAGACAAATTTCTGATCTCTGAATAATCAAATGAGAATTAAGAAGAATTCAGTTGTATCTGTAAGTCGTTTTGTATATTTTCAATGGAAGGAAGTGGTTTCCCATCGTATGTTTTGGAAATTGAAAACGTAATCAAAGCTGCAGTATCTCAATAGTTTTCAAGTTTTATGGTGCCGTTATATTTAATAAGACAATTAATGGGGGCATGGCTATATCTCTCCAACCTACAAGATAGACCAATATGAAGCTGTTGTATAAAATTGAAGATTCATAAATCAGCTCCAGCCATATTTACCAAGGAGGAAACCGTATTAAGTATTGAAGAAGTTTCCTTGAAGCTTTGAATTCATTGTGGAGGACTAAACTATTCCTGGCGCCAATAATACTTTGAAATTCGCATCCTAAGAGAATTTATGGGAAATTCAAAAGAGATTTGAAAATAGCTATGTTCTGGGATTAAGCTGGCTATAGGCCCGGGTTGAGATTAAAGTTCAGAATGTCGAGGTTAGTCGATTCAGAATCGAATTAGAATTCGAACCGGTTGATGCAATTCATACAGGTTGAGGATTTTTTAGATTTGTAAGGTTCGGCCCGAGTCCGGATATTATGGCTATCGTCCGGGCCGAGGGGGTTGAAAGAATTTCAAACTGATTCGAACCGGGTTCAATCAGCGCTGAAGTAGACAAAATTCATTTTTAATGATTTTCTTGACTCGTTTTTGACTTTTAGGGACTTTTTTATTAATTCTAACCCTAATACTTGCGTCAAAAACATGAAATAGGTAAAGTGAAACTCATTTACCAATTTGTGAATGAGAAAAAAGAATTTTTTGCCTCCATTGCTGAACTTTCTCTTTTGCTTGCACAAGTTGGAATAGACTTGAAGGCTGATCGTAGATTGTTCAAAGTTGATTGTTGTGCTATTCTTAAGCACTTGCAAGTGTCTATTCGTTGCTAAGAAGATCGTAGAGCAAGATTTCTTCAAAAGAGGTAGGTTCTTTGAAGTTTTTGATTATTTTTTTTACATTAATTTTCACAAGTGAACTTCAATTCTTTTGTTTTACTTTTCATTCCTCTAAATGTCTATAACACATGTTCAATTTTTCATTTTTTTGAAATTAATTAAGTCTTTTACTTTCAAATTCAATGAATCAATACCAAAATTTCAATATGTTGTGCCTTAGGTATTCACTATTCTGTATTACAATGGCAACCGGTACCTCCTCAGGCTCAATCCAATCTCGTTTCAAAATAAACCCAGCCTCTCCCCTTTGGAAATATGTAGAAATGGTTCGGCAACTTCCAGGTGGTGGAGGATATATTTGGATTTGTAATCATTGCAATGTTCAATATTCGAGCTCATACAGTCGAGTAAAAGGGCATTTGTGCGGGATCCCTGAAACAGGCATCAAAAATTGTCCAGGTGAAAACAACGAAGGCATTCCAGACGATATAGTGTTGAAATATATTGTTGAGCAAGAAAAGGCAGACCAAAAAACAACCAGTGGTAAAACAAGCCATCCTTTGAAGAAAGGATCTCGATCCATGAAACCCCCTACACCATCTTATTTTCCACCTACAGAAAGCCATCCATTTATGGACATCCCTCAAGAGCAAACCATGCCCTCTTCAAATAAAAGATCTAAGGGACCGTTGGAAGCTTCATTTCAAAATGAGGCAAGAGAGATTGTTGATCAAGACATAGCAAGATGTGTCTAATACTTGATGGATTGGCGGCAATGTTGTTAAGCTCACCCATATTGGCAAAATGGTGAAATCTATTAATGGGGCTCGAAGGGAGGTGATTATAAAGACCCGGAGTTTTGAAGGTCGTTACTGCCAATTGAAGAGGTAAAACATGTAGCAGACTCTTTGGAAACCCACATAAAGGGATTAAGTGGATCCCGAAGCTTGAGGGTGACCATAGTTTCTGATGGATGGAAAGATGCAAGAAATCGCCCATTGATCAATGTTATTGCTGTGTCCCCTAAAGGGGCAATGTTTTTGAGAGCAGTGGATTGTGAAGGACAGGTGAAAGATGGTCCATTTATTGCTGACATCCTTTGCCAAGCTATTGAAGAAGTGGGCCATCAAAATGTTATGCAAGTTGTAACCGACAATGCCAAAAATTGTAGGGCTGCTGGGTTATTGGTTGAGGAGAAGTATCCACACATTTTTTGGACACCTTGTGCTATCCACTCCCTCAATCTAATGCTACAAAAAATTGGATCCAAAATTGAATGGATCAAACAGGTGTATGCGGAGGGCGAAGACATCCAAATGTTTGTCACCAACCACCATATGACGCAAGGAATGTTTAGACAATTCTCTAGATTGGAGTTGTTGAAGGTAAGTTAATTCTCTCCAATATTTTTTAAATTTTTTGAATTTTCTTTTTAATTTTAATTTTTAAACTTTGATTTTTTATATTTAAATTATATTTTAATTTTAATTTTGATTTTCAAACAGGTTGCCGAGACCCGTTTTTCCTCCAACACAATTGTGTTGAGACGACTTATAAAGGTTCATGAGGCACTATGTGCCATGGTAATCAGCCCTAATTGGGTTGTATGGAGGCAATCTAGCAATGAAAGGGCAAATAGGATCAAGCAAAGGGTCCTAGATGATGGTTGGTGGCATCGTGTTGAGTATCTCGTCAGTTTCACCGAGCCCATACTGAGCATGATCCGTTACACTGACTTGGATAGACCTGGTTTGGGCGAAGTATATGATGGTATTGACTCAATGATTGAGAAGATGAGATCCATCATCAATGCAAAAGAGGAAGATCCTGAAGAAAAATTCTTCAAAGAGCTACAGGAAATCATGGTTGATAGATGGCACAAAATGACCACTCCCTTGCATCTTCTCGCTTTTGCATTGAGTCCCAAATATTATAGCCCTGAGATACTTTCTGCTTCATCAAGAGTTGCTCCATATAGGGATGGTGAAGTGGCCCAAGGGTACAAGGCAGCAATTCGTAGAATCTTCAGTGATCGTGACCAACGTGATCGTGTGAGGGCTGAGTTTATGGCTTTTGCATGCTCTGGGAGTGTTGATCAGAATATGGATGCTCTTCGAGACAAGTGTAGGGTGGCTGCTCATAGTTGGTGGTACTTCCATGGGCAAGAATACATGCACCTCCAACCTATTGCAATAAATTTTTTATCCCAAGTAAGTTTTATAATTTATATTTGTAATTTTAATTTTAAATTTTAATTAATAATTTTGTTTAGTTAATTTTTGTAACTCTTAACTATTTATTAATTTAATTTGGTCTTAATAGGTTGCTAGTTCATCCTCTTCTGAGAGGAATTGGAGCACATACTCCTTCATCCACTCAATAAAACGCAATAGGCTACCTTCAAAAAAGGCTGAGGACTTGGTGTATGTGCATTCAAACTTACGCCTCCTTACACACAAGGATAGTTCTTACAAAGAAGGAGACACAAGGAGGTGGGATATTGAGCCAGAGCAGCTTGACTTGGATGCTTCCACAAGTCACTTCGCTGCACTTGATATTGATGATGACTATTAGCCTGAAGTAGCTACTACTGAGCATGAGAGCGGTACTGTTAGTGCTAGTGGCAATGCTTGTGCGAGTGCCACTAATGCTATTTGTGGTTCTACACAAAATTTAGCATCTAATGATGCTGCTTTTTTTGATGACCCAAATGATTCAGATTGATCAATGATCAATAATTAATAATTATTAATGGCTGATTGTAAACTTTAATTTATAATTCTATATCATGACATTTGACTTTTGAGTATAAAGTGGTGGTGTATTTTTGCTATGTTATTTGACTATTAATATGGTGGTGTATTTTGAACTTAATTACTGCTGCAAATATGTATATATTTCTGATTTTTATATGTTTTTACATATTTTGAACCCAAAGAAAAGCGAACCCAAACCCAAAAAAAAATCGAACGGCCGAACCCGGGTTCGAATAGCCGGAACGAGACGCTTCCCCAGAAACCGAAGACCCGGTAGCTTAGGAAAATAGTAATATAGCAGCCATGTTGATGTTTAAATGCAGCTTCAGTCGTATTTCTTCCAGCTTCTCCTTTACATCATTTGATAAATTAAATATTAGCTATGAGGCCATTTAATTTATAAGTATCTAGAGGCACGAGCTTATGATTAAAGAGTCATCATTTAAAGAGTTGTTGAGGCCGATCTCACTCTCATTTGTTTACAAGGTGCAAAAGATATTATTTCTTTGGTGGCCAACCTTTTCTCTTGGCACATTATTTTATGAAGAGGTTCTTTCTTGCTGGCCGACTTGGTGGTGAAAAGTCACGTCCTCCTTCTTGTCTCTTGTATATATACTCATTCATTTGTTCATTGTTTATCATCCAATACACATTGTTCTTCCACTAGTCTAAGGTGCGAATAAGAAAGGAGCAGAGCAGATTAGTAAATCTGTTATGAAAAGTCTGAAGATCATCAAGTGAAGTTTGAGTTCTTCATCAAGCTAAGTTCGAGCTCTTCAAGTGCGAGTTTGTCTAAGGAGCAGATTGCAGTTTAAGCAGAAGGCTGAGATACCTGTTGGCAGTTTAAGCAGAAGGCTGAGACACCTGTTGGCAGATTGTATCACTCAGTTCTGTAATTGCATCAGATTGTGATGCTTTGTGTTGGCCTTCTATTCGGCCTTTTGTATAAGTATCTTTCTTGTTGAAGATTCAATAATATAAGAGATATTATTGGCTGGGTTTTTCTCCCTCAAGAGGAGGGTTTTCCCAGGGTATCTGCTGTGTCTTGTGTTGTTTTTGAATTAATTTATGTGCATGTTAATCTGATCACTAAATTTAACATGCCACACCTGTTGAAGCCGTGATATCTTTATCTATTCATTAAGCTGCATAAGAGACACGGGAATACTGAGAGCCGAAAGTAATGCGAGTCTTACTGACGGGTGATGAACATTTATATTTCTTCGGACTTGAAGAAATCGGGTATTCACAATTTGGACGGAGCAGCTTGATGGTGAAATATAGGAAATATTGAAAGACCAATATTAATCAATATGGAGCAGAATATCAGAGGCAGTTAACCCATGCTTTGATGCTTTAAAATCAAATGTAATTTGTATAAGGGAAAATATACATTGAGTTTAATTCCTTCCTAGCCGTCGCAGATAGAGGAGTCAAGATTGATGTTGAGGGGTGTTTTGAGTCGGAGATATCACATAGCGGAAAGTAATTCAAGCATTGAGTTTGAAGTAGCCGCCATAATAAAAGAGTCGACGATTAATAAGTCGAGCCTTTCCTAATACTGCCGTTACCTTTGATTAACGCTTTCTTTAAAGAGGAACTGCGTTTAATTTGTGACGGAGGATT